>JBCEWB010092564.1:0-12408 GCA_039654565.1 Peronia peronii
GTGGAGTTAGGGAGGGATTAAAGGGAGACATTAGTCAGTAAGGTGGTCCGATGTGGGCCTGCACTGTGTCACTCCGAGATTGATAGGGCTTTACTAGTCCGCCGCGAGGCGCGCAGCCTCGTAGTACAGACTGCTCGGAAATACATGACGTCACACGTTAATGGCGTAGCGAGTTGGCGAAAGAAAACGCAGAACCGCAGGCTGTCTTATTTTGCAAAATAAACACATTAATGGCGATGTTTTCGCAAAAATAACGCTGCTAACATGTTTTGGGCTACTAGAAGTTTATTATTTTACAACAAATAGTATAGGGTGTCCGTGACGTTGCACTACCCCTTTAAAGACTGTTGTAAGTGATTTCATTCAAGACAAGTTATTTTGAACAGCAAATTTGATGAAGAAAATGGGTTTATCTATCGCATAGAAAGTAAAAAGGATATTCAGATTGAGTTATTGATTATGGCTCAGAGAATTTTAAATATACTAACAAAATGAAATAAATCAGAAGTTTAAAAAAAATAAAAACATTAGACATGGTAAATAGTGATCAAACTCACATAATTATAGTCATGCATGCTTGAGGTTTATGATATATACTTCTATTTTCCTATTCATAAGTGAATGGGCTCAGGCACTGGAAATATTGCATTGCTATTCAGAAGAATTACAGTTTTTTGCATCCACATTCTGAATTAGCATATGGACAAAATTTGTCTGTGAACTTAACATTTAAAATTGAAAATGTCCAACATATACATGTAGATCTGAACTGTCTTTCTGTATAATGTGCTATTATTTGATTTAAAACAAATATTCATATTTCTCTTCAGGTTTAAAATCTCCGGAAGGCATAGCTATTGACTTTATAGCTAAGAACATGTTCTTCACTGACTCAGAGATGGACAGTTTACAAGTGGCTCGAGTTGATGGCTCATCCATTAAGACTTTAGTTGACACTGACATGGTCAACCCTAGAGCCATTGTACTTGATATCAACCGGGGGTAAGAAAACCAAGATAAAACAAACAAATCTTTCATAAATATATATTACTCTATGCTCCACAAGGAGTGAAGAGGAACAAGAGACTGGTCCTGAGTCTTAATTGTACATGGGATAAACTATTGTGCTGTTCTTTTTTATTGTTGTTGTTGTTGTGAACCCTGATCTTTCATTTACAAAGAAAAAAAAAAGAGTTATTCAGATGCTCTTTTGTCATATACGATTTCTGACTTAGATATACACTGCCTTTGGATAAAAACATTCCAAATTAATGTGATAAAATGTCTCCTCCAAATGCGAGTATTCAAGCAAGTGTTTTTGTTTTATTTTTTATTGTTTGCTAGCCTTAAATTTGGCTTTCTAATTATAAGAACGTTTTTCGTTCGTCAAACAGAAATATTCTATTTCCTGGAGATTTAAAAAATAATACAAAACAAACAAAAACATGAAAGGGATATTATTATTGTTCTAAATAATGACACTGTTCAGTTAAAATTAACTTTAGTGAAACTCAGGTTAATTAAAATACTTTGTCTGTTTTTGCCTTTGTAAAAACTGTGAGGTTAGATTTTATTTTGCTCAGGCCATTCATCTTCTTTTGCTCCAATAAAATGTGCATTGGCTCTAAGAGTTCTTACATTTTCTCAATCTTCAAAGATTTTATGGCCTATATTTTAATCTAATTGTAACGTTGCATCACAGTGGAATGAATATTGCCATTCTTGATTTGAAGAGTTCTTGTTATTCCAAAGCCATGTCTTATATTGATATTTTATTTTCTGTTTGCACTATAAGAGTTGTGTACTGGACTGACTGGAATAGAAACCGACCTCAGATAGAACGCATGAACATGGACGGCTCAGACAGACAAGTTTTGGTCACTGTTGATATCAAACTGCCCAATGGCTTAGCATTTGATACCTTCTCTCAGACATTATGCTGGGGTGATGCTGGTGAGTGTCAGTATTAGCTCTTTCTGCCCAGAAGTTATTTCCTTGATTAGCAGAATTCTACCCTAAAAATTTGTATAACTCATCAAACAGAATAATACTATTAATTTCAAAGCCATAGTGCTTTGTGCATAGAAGTATAATTTTACATCAGAATGGGAAAGAGGCACATGGTACAAATCTATGGATAGAATTACATACATGGAGAAAACATACTGACAGTTTTTTTAATCTAATGCTTGTGTGAAACTGACCAGTATAAAATATTCAGTGGAGGGACTGAAAAGCTGTACAAAAGCTGAAAACTTTCATCCAAACATTATACCCGTTCAAGAATCCATCATTCAATAGAACAATTGTTATTACAGATTTATCTAAAGTCTATCAGGTGTTTCAAATGTTATGTTTAGGCGATACAAATATTTGTGTTTATATAAGCATTTATATAAGCATGTAACATCTCTCAGATATTTTACTGGGATGATACTGGTGAATCTATAATGTGATAAATGTACTATATGAGATCTTGATACAGCCAATTATAAAACTATTAAACAAGGACATAGTGTTTAACTCGAGGTTATGAAGACATACATTTTTGGCGAGCTAACTGTTCCGTATGAGACAAACATGAAATGAAGGCAAACATATTCACAGTAGGAGTGAGAGCAAAGGGCTATGTTCGTTCAACAGTTATTTTCTACTAAAGGAGCTCAACTTAAGTGGCCAGAGTATAAGAAGCGCCATGCATGAGGTAGCAACAGCAATAGAGAACTGTTCCTGTTGGATTTGGTGCAAAAAGAATAATGTGACTTTTATGCTGCTTGGTGCCAGATTGTAGATTTCAGTAGAATAAGTTATGCCATAAAAACAGTGGCATGTTTGGCGGAATGGCTAGAGCACCTCAATCAACAACATTTGGACTGAAAGCTGAACAGCACTGGTTTGAATCTCAGAAAGTCCCTGAAGAGAAAAAGGCGGGTGACAGATATCGCGAGTCATGACCCCGAAGTGGCCAGGGTTCTATAAGATATCAGGAAGTTAAAGATCGAAAGATCAAATGAAAGAACCTACTATTCCTCTGAAGACCGTCACCTGTCTCATTCTACCTGACGAGTTTTCCTACCATCACTTTGGCATTAAATTCAATTTCCGAACATCATGGCAACAGATTCATTTGCTGATCTTGTGCATTTGGATCATCTGATCTCATAGATTACTCAAGAAATCAGCCTGTGGTGGTATACAAATGTTGTTTGTTTGGGTTTGGCTAGATTTCTCTTAGGGTTTTTGTTAGATAATGATGCATGTAGGCATCAGCAGTGATGCAACTAAGAAACTGGTTTCATACAATAATCTGTGCAAGATACTTGTACTACAGGCCAAGAGGGTTTACTGTTTTATCTATGTCACATGATTTGGGAGTATCAATCATTTTAATTATTTCTCCTTAATTATGTTCTTCCAGGCATGAGGAGCATTGAGTGCATTCGCTCTGATGGTGTGGGGCGGCGTGTGGTCTATGATAAAGCTTCCTACCCCTTTGATCTTGCTTTACTCAACAACAATATTTACTGGAGCGACTGGATGAAGTGAGTGCAAATAGCATCAAAAAACATGTAAAATATCAGTCATTGGCATTAATATTCAAACACACCTTTCCGTCCACCTTTTTATTTGTCAGTCTGTCTGTCCACAACTATACACACACTTACTGACGCACAATATATACATAATCACCCACTCACTACATAGTCATGAAGATATATGTCCCATCAATTTATCATCATTCCGTCAATGCTAATTTTTGCCTGTACTCTGCAGAAAACTAATTGTTCGGGTAGATTATAAAATTAACATAATAATGACATGATAATGACAATACTACTATTAATAATAAAGATTTGCCATATTAGAGGAAACTGATTATCCAAAATTAGATTTTGAAAAAAAATGCTGTTCATTACTGAAAGGCTTAATATAGATATATAGATTGGTCAAGAGATGAAAGAGTGTAATCTTCATCAATCTTTTTACTTATAGGACAAAGATTTTCTACTTTACTTATATTCAGATTGCAATTTATCTCAACATTTTAACCTTATGTGGTCAAATACTCACTCATTTCTCTCCTCACTATAATTTCTATCTGAATAATGAATACTGTAGTATTAAAGTGAAAGAACGCATTTGAAGATTTGAAAACCTATGAACACATGTCAGAGGGTAAGCTGTTGTGGTATCGCCACATTACAAGATCAGATCGACTAGTTAAGAATAAGATGATCTTCTACGGAGCCATTGAAGGAAGAAGGTGTAGAGGAAGGCAAAAGAAAAAAGTGGACAGACAAACTTGATGGAAGTATCAGTAAACATTCACCCTCATGCACAATAGACAAAAATGGAGAGAGCTGGTGTCGAAGTCCCTCCAGTAATGTCCCCAGAACTCTGAGTAGAGTTGAGGTACCAGGCAAAGCAAAAAAAAAAAAAAAATTAAAAAAAAATAATAATAATTTTACACTGATCTTATATTTGTTTGAGGCCTATTTATATTGTCATTTTTTAATTATGAATAATTTGCCATGATAAAAACTTTGACCCTCAGCAATTTCAGCTGATATTTTAGAGTTAAACTATAACTATGGATTTTACAGGCGAGAGATTCCCAGTGTGAGCCAGAGTGGTGGGCAAGAAAACACACCTATTAGACAGGCCATTGGTGGACATGGACGTGTCTATGGTATTACTGCCATTAGAGATCGGTGTCCCAGAGGTGAGGTTATTTTATATCTTCAAAGCATGAGCTTTATTCTATTCATTAGTCACTGATCCATTGATGTGTAAGCTGACAATTGAGTAAAAATTATGAAATTTCTTGTTTGTATCACTGTTTTATCTCTATTTTTTGTTTATTTGCATGCTTATCTCGTTGATCATGCATAACAAAATTCTGTATGACTGTTTCAGTTTGGATAAAATTTCTTCTTTAAATATTTTATGTTTGAACTTTAAAATAAATTTCAGATTCATTAGAGTTATACAAATTTATGACAGCAAATATAAAAAAATAATAAATCATGGTAATGGTAAGTTCAGTCCCACATTGAAATTCATTCCATACACAGGAGTAGTTCTGTTTGTTGATTTTTGAGCAAACTGATATGGTTACTAGTCTCCATGAGTTTTAAGCTCTTTCTTGGCCAAGCTGCCTTGACAACTGATTTTGAAGCAGTGACGTATTATGATCTTCTCTACAGTGAGAAATTCGTGCGGCCTGCAGAATGGTGGTTGTGAATACTTATGTCTGGCTTCAGCTAATGGAGGTCGCACATGCACCTGCCCAGACGGTGTCGACCCCAGAATATGTAACCAGTAGGCACAGCCTGAATGTTAGAGATGTATGTCAGTGAAGAAAGTTTGTAGAAAAAGAGAAATAATAAATGCTATATGCATAATGTATACAGTTTTGACATAAATAAGCAATATGGAACAGTATGCAGTTACTAGTCTACATAATTTTTAATCCTTCTCTCAGTCAAGCTTTCTGGAAAGCTGGTGTTGAAGCATCTGTTCATAAAGAGAAATACAACAGTATTGCAATATGTGAATTGCTTTTTTTTTTTTTGTCTTGTATTGTTTTCACTTAAGTTCCTACCTATGCAGTTTAGAACATTATTTCATTCATGAAGATATATACACTAGATATGTAATTCATCAGTCATAGGTTTATACACATAATATAAACTGAGATAAATACTATTCTATCTAGGAAATAAATTGTGTTTCATTCTAAATTGATGCTTAATTTGAATTATTAGCCACTCTGATTTTAAACCTGAGATAAAGCCAGTAGTATTTGTTAACTCTTACTGCATGGTAAACATGTTCTTTTAAATAATTTAATGATATAGTCCTTCTGTGCGCAGAAGTTTGACCATCAGACAATATAACACTTATGATTAATGAAAATGGCTAATTGGAGGCCCAGATAATATTGATTAGATAATATGCAGCCAATACACCAGGAGTATTTGTCAGTGAAGAAAGTATGTGGAGGCAGAGAAACAGGAATTCTTGTATGCGCTAAGCAAGGTTAATGGTAGGTGTAAATAGATGCATGTGGAGGAAAATATATTTGTACATAATAATTAATGGTGCCTTATTTTGCCTCCACAAAAGAGCATCAGATGATTGACATACATTCTAATACCCATAAGAAAAAGAAAATGAAGTTTTATGAAATAACATCCTTTGTTGCAATGACATTAAAAAAAACTGAATGAAAAAAATTTTTGATAGAAGTCGGTTGCTAATTGTGATTAGTATGCCTTATTAAAGAGATAAAAAACAACAAAGAAATTGTTTCAATCTATATTCCACGGCCCCTGTTTGCTATAATTAATCTTATTATACTGTAAATGAAAAATCATATGATATTCATCTACCTGTAGCTGAAATTTTTTAAATATATTGCTTTTATTTGTTTCTTTACATTTTAGTTTTTATTTGCTTCTTTACATTTTTTCATGTCATACAAGTTCATTTACGTATTTTTTGTCACAAAAGTGAGAAATGATCATCCTATAAGAAAATAGGCCTGGTTTAATTCAAATATAAATAACAGCTGAAGAAATCTGAAGAAATTAAGAAAATGTAGATTGTGCTTCAAGTGAGAGAATGTACCAAGATAGGTTTGCACACAGTCTTCTCATTCTTTATGATTGTCAGTGCCAGTATTATGCTATGATATATTCCAGCACATCCATTGGTACTGTTTAGTCCAATCTGCCAATTGTCGTAAAGTTTGATTGATTTTGATTTGGTTTTAATCTGCTTTTTTCTTGCCTTTATTAGTGTATATACTGCACTGAGCATCCTATATCAGTTGTGCTCAAACTTATCACTGCAAAATGATTGTCATGTCATTGTGTATGATACAACTCTGTGGAAAGTTATCATCCAGCTCATTTACTTTCTCCTGTAACATTAGTTATATTATCTGTAATCACTTTAGTCTACTTCATGTAGGCTTATATGTTCTAGCTTTTTCTCCCGAAATCCCATACTTTTGGCTTGATTGTCATGTTCTTTTTTTTTTTCTTTATTAAATGTTGTTGTTGTTACAAGCTCTATAATCTTGCTATGTTATGTTTATTTTTTAATAAGTGCAGTCGCTATGCAGGAAAGCTTTAGGTTCGAATTTTCATGATACAGTCCTGACAGTCTCAGGATCCTGTTTCTGTTCCCCTTTACTCTCCCATTTCCCCACTCCCATCTCCCGTTCCCCCCCTCCCTCCCCCCCCCCCCCCCCCACACGCTGATCTATGGCTGAAATTATCACTATGGGCATGTCCTATGGAAGGAAAGTCAATTTGTTACTCACTATTCAGTTCACACATTAGATTATCCCTGATTTTATCCTAATGTATTTTTGCATTAACCAGTTACAGACAACATATCCATGTGCCAATAAAGAATTCAGCGCAGGCTATGGGTGCTTATTCAGTTCTTTGCTGTATGTCTGAATCAAACAGAACCTTGTTCAAATTTTCTTTCAGCCTCTGCCATTGACTGTATAGGTTGGATAAAGGTATATTGTTATTATTTACAAAATCTATTCTGGACTTTTGTTAAATGATTATGTTGTTTCTCTCTCTCTTTCTCTCTCTCCCTCTCTCTTTCTTTCTCTCGATCTTTTCATATAAACAGCATATTGCAATGAATTAATTTTGAAGTAGTATTGATAGACTATTAACAGTAGATATCTAAATTCTGAAACTATGATCATGAGTAAAAACCAGCTGAAATGACAGCCCCTAACTCAGTTCTTTAGGGGCCTAACATTGAGTGAACTGTGTTAAACTCAGACACCTGAACTGAATGTCAGCTTCATGAAAATATTGGGACCAAAGGAAGATCTTGAATTATCATTATGGGCGTGTCCTATGGAAGGAAAGTCAATTTGTGACTCAGTTTTCAGTACAGTGTTTTCTTTAGTTATTTCCCATGACTGTCCGCTTTACAGGGAAAACAAACGTGTACCTACTAATCAATTCTCAGCATTTTCATGAGGGCAAACAAACTTTTACACCAAAGTCTGTGTAATCTTTGCTTGATCGGCTGATGAAATACAAATTAACATTTTTTAAAAAATGCTCTTCATCAAAGTTTTAGCCACGCAACGAACTAAAGTGAATAATCAGAGGGGACACATTTGTATGGGTATGTGTTTATGTGAATATCATAGTATTTCCTGAGTTTGTTAATTTCCAGAATGAATTGATAGTGAAATGAAGTTCATCTGACTAAACTTTTGATATAGCATATGCACCGCGGCTGGTGGTTAACCATAGAATCGCTGTCATGCGACTCTCAACTTGGTCTCTAAGATCACAGGCCAATGGGCTGGAGCCTATCGGCGTTCAGGATGCAAACCCAGGCAGGAGGCCTCCAGTAAATTAGGACGGGTGATCTTCACCCTTGTCTCATCATGACAGCATAACCTCCACTTCAAAGTCTCATCAATGCCCCACGAGTTGCATGTAGGCCTATATGCTCTTCAAGCCCGCGATATTCAATGATATTGATAAGCGCAATAAAGCTTCACGCCTTGTTGAATTTTTTATATAAGTGCAGTGAGTAAAAGTGAATTAATAAATGAAGATTCAAGGAAGGAAAGAAACAAGGATGGACTCAAGGAAGAAAGAAAAGGAGAAGAGGAACTTAAGATCGATGATCTTTCTCATAAGTATGTAGGGATCGTTGAGAAAACCTGTTAACATCAACATGAAATAAAACAGAATAATCATGATTGCTTAAGTCACACGTTTACATAGATACTTTTAGATCTTTCTAGTGATCCATTTGTTTTCTTTTATTTAGCACACCCGATCAGATGACTTTCCATTTGCTAGGCACATGAAGCATGAACAGGCTTTGTAACGAAAGAGAATACCACTTTTGCATCTTTTCTTGATTTGCAATTGCGAAATTTTAAAAGATCATCATAATAAGAATTAAACATTTACATCATGTCAGGAATTTTTCATAATTTTCATTAAAAAAAAAAAAAAGACTAAGGAAATAAGCTATTTTTCATTGCTTGTGATATACCTCGTGTGCCTAGCAAATGAAAATAATTTGGGTGACTAAAAAAAAAAAGAGAGAAAGGCTCATAATCAGACGGAGAGTGCCTAAATATCCATCCCGTACAAATCACAGTCAGTGTACACTGGACTTGACTGTTTACGAATTTCCCAGCCAATGTCCACTGTTTGACTTAAAACAGAGTCCAGTTTGCACGGTACACAGATTAAACAAATTTGGCCCGCTACAAAAACGACGGTGGCTCGCGCCTTTCACCATATCACGTTTGTAGTCACAGAGACCGTTTCGTTTAATGTAACATCTCTATACAAGTATGGGTACAAAAACAATTAAACTAAACTAGGTACATGAAAATAGAGCTTCAGCATACTATAGAATGTTAGTTCAGCCTCGCGGGATTGCTTTCACATTCTACTAGGCAAAATATTAAAATAGTGTGTAATCGAGAACTTTACAGGATATTCAGCAATAACAATATTATTTATTTGTTTGAGACTTGGATTTCCCGACCTGGATGTATTGCGTAGTAAAGGAGAGGCAAGTCAAGCGTTTGATTTTGGAAGCAGTCAAGACCGAACAAGATGATAATCTCTCTCTTTCTCACATTTTTTTACTTTTTTCGCATCCTCTCTTTCTCTCTTTCTCAGATTAGATCTATCTCTCCCTCCTCTGTTCTACATCTCTCTCTCTCTCTCTCTCTCGTGTTTATTTATGCGTCTGTGTGTGCGAATGCGTTTGCTACCACCCTCTGTTTCGCATCCTGTTTCTGATTCTCTTTCCGTTCTCTTCAGCACCCCCTGTTAACCTCTCTCTCTCTTCTTCTTCTTCTTCTTTTTCTTCTTCTTCTCGCAGATACTGGAATAGAGAGAGAAAACGAGAAGAGACAGACACAGTTATATACAGTAGATATTATAAAGACAGGACGGACAGATAAAGACCGTGAACATGAAAAAATAAAAAATCGGGTTCATGCACAGCTTTAGTCTGGAGTATACAGACAATCCTAACAAACTTCAGTCCTAACTGCTGACAATGTAATATAATGCATGCCCAGAGTCTATCTTTCAATTCTGATTAATCTACAGCGCTCCAGTGTACCAAAAACCAAACCCATTCCTCCGATACAAACAAATATAATACATTAGCCATGAAATATAATACATGAACATGCACTATGTGCAGTGAATAGTTGATCTGGGAAGTAAATAAGTAATTTAGCGAGCTTTAGCTCGGTTCTGATGGGGCAAATATAACAACTATTCTAACATTTATTATTACTATTGTTATCATTATTGTTGTTATTATTATTATCATTATTATTTTGGTCTAAAATATTTAATATATTGTGGTGCAAAAATCTCTCATCAGTTAACTTTGCAAGTTAAATATTCCTGAGAGAAAATTAATGAATTATTAATTTGCATACATTGGAATTTACTGAGCAGAGCACAGACTTTATCAAAAAGTTTATTTCCC
This sequence comes from Peronia peronii, assembly GCA_039654565.1. Lineage (NCBI taxonomy): Eukaryota > Metazoa > Mollusca > Gastropoda > Systellommatophora > Onchidiidae > Peronia > Peronia peronii. The sequence continues at coordinate 10,534 of JBCEWB010092564.1, forward strand.
AAGTACGGAGAGAGGTTTCATTGATCTCTGCATTGTCATTGTCAGCTAATTTTGATCAATTGAGCTTACATGTCATTTCGCAGCGAAGAGAGCATGTTGCCATGCAAGCATATTTCAAAGACATGGCTTTGGGCAGTGTTCGTTTAATAGCCGTACATGCGCGTCCACAGACGTTAATAATAGATCAGTAAATACAGTTCAGAGCGACCTTGTGAATGATACAATGCTTTCAGTGACAGGTCGAGTCAGGCTTTGTTACAGTTCAGTGCAAAGTTGTTCCTCTGTTCTTGACTTCTACAATAAAACGACAATTGGGCTTCGGAGAACAGAATTTTTAGATAGTGATTCAACATTACACATGTGCAATTTATCCTTCCCAGCTCAGTCTAATTACTTATAGTTTGGGGACTGAGTTAGGGTTGGGTAAAAATAGAAGGATATAAACTTATGAAAGAGAGCTTATTTATTACGACAGTCGATCTGTTTTCAGATCCAATCTATTTCCATGCACAACTTTCATAATAGAGAGAAAATATTTCTTTGTTTGTGTTGAGTTCTAGCGGCGCATCAGCAAGGATAACGATCGGCTGTAATTGTGCCTAGTATGGTTCTACATAATTATTTACAATACACGTTTATGAGTTAAAAGGTATGTAGCAGATGTGTATAAATTATGGACGAGGGTATTGCTACCAGGTGGTGAAAATAGACCCAATGGTCTATTGCTACCAGGTAGTCTTAATTTTGTAACTAAAATGCTCCGAGGTACATGGATAAACCCTATATCTCACCCTTATTCTTACCCTAACTCTCAATCTAACCCTAGCCGTAATTCTAACCCGAACACTAAATCTAACCCTGACCCTAAATCTAACCCCAAGGCCACTTAGCCTGTTGTGGAACCTCTCTCTTCTAGAGTCTAGAAGCTAGATCTAGAAACTACATTTCTAATTCAATGTCCCAAATAAATCAAACGATGCCATTTGACCGATCAGAAAGGAAAACCTGGTCGCAATAGACCACTGAGTCTATTTTGACCACCTGGTCGCAAGAGTCAGTGCGATAAATTAAACTACCAAAAATTGTAAAGTGATGTTACCATAAAGAATTATGGTTTTTTTGTAACACGTTTATGTTGAAGATATTAAATTTTGGAGTGGGGACTCGTCTAACGCAGTAAACGGAGAATGGTATGTGGCTTCATTTTCTTATAAAATCCTTCAGAGAACGATTCCAGAAGTGGACTTCTCGAGCGTCTATGAAGTCGCTGTAATCTAGAAGTATATAATATAATACAATATAATATAATATAATATAATGTAATATAATATAATATAATTATCTATATAGAAGTATATTAGGACAACATCCCATATTATATAAACGAGATCACAATTCAATTGATGTAATCTTCGCTAGCTGCTTCCAAAACCAGTTTCAACAGGCCCAGATGATGAAAACACAAGTATGTTCAACACCTGTTTCATCTGACCCTGAGCCAGTCCCATCAGTTCAAACTGTCGCCGCAGGGGGCAAAACTGAGAAAATCATTAGGAGAAGTGAATTGTCCCAGGTTGAGTCGATCTCTGTGTTTGAGGTTAAATGTATGAAGTCAAGCCATTCATTTTATTCTGAGAAAGTGTTCCAGTCCCAGTCAGTCTCTTTGGGCCATTTATATTGTTGCCAGTGTCTTTTTTTTTTTTTTTTAGCTGCAAATTAATTCCTTGCGACTCATTTCCCACAGCATCTAGAGTTGCCTTGTAACTCAAACTGAGCGATTGAAACGAATAATAACACACTGAAAACTCTTCGATATGCACACAACTCTACAATTCCCATTAGTAATAAAAAATAAGTTGCCGCAAGAAACCAAAG
>JBCEWB010092575.1:0-12407 GCA_039654565.1 Peronia peronii
TCATTAGCTTTAGTAGGTCTTCTCTTTCAGCCTTATAGTTGGGACATTCTAGCATTATGTGGACCATTGTATTAGTTGTTCCGCATGTATTATATTTAATTTTATCTGGTGGTAGTTTTGGAGCTCCTGTTCTTCCTCTTACTATCTTCTGTATTATTGGGTTATTGTTTTTGCTCCGTATTTGTGGTTTTAACCTGGCTTCTGAGTAATACCACCGTATATAGTCATTTTTATGGTCCGTTTCCCGTCGATCTTGCCAATCTTCTTTAATCTTTTCTTTTATCCTATTTTTTACTTCTCCTTTGCTGAGGCCCATGTTTCTATGTTGTCCTTTAGGGTACCGTTTTTGGCTAGCCTATCCAGGATCTCATAACCCACTATTCCTAGGTGTGCTGGTACCCATGCTGCTGTTACTCTTCTGTCTTGTTTCCTTAGTTCTGTATTAGCTTTTAGTATTTCTTCTTTTATATCTTTGCTTTCTGTTTTCTTCCTGCTGACTAGTCCTTTGATACTGGCCGTAGAGTCTGTTAATATCGTTAGATTTTTATGTTCTGTATGTCTAAAATTCTTTATGACTGTTTTGATTGCTTTGTTTCCGCTGTATATATAGATGGTTTATCATTTAGTCTTTTTTCTATCGCAGACTTTGATTCTAGGAAGTACACGCCTATTCCTATTTTTCCTTCCTTCATTTTTGAACCGTCTGTAAAACATAAAATTGATTGGTTCCTGCTTTCTTCAATTTTCTCCAGTGCAGCCGTTTTTATTGCTATTGTTTCTTTCTTACTTATATTTGATGCTATGCTGCAGTTCCCATGATGCGGTCTTTGTCTTATGTATTACTTTCATATTATTTAAGTCTTCCTTCATCATTTTCTTTAGTTCCTTTTCACAGCTTCTGATTACTAGTTCATGGTATGGGAGACTTTTACTGGTCTGAAAGTGAGTTGCTTTATATGCTAGGTGGTCTTTGTCTAAATATACCTTGGAACTGTAGTTTAATGCTAGTTGTTTTCTTCTTAAGTTCCATGGGGGCTATTCCCATTACCACTTCCAGTGCCTGTGTAATACTGTTTATTGCCGCTCCCGTTATTGTATGTAGGTCTTTGTTTTGAACTTTGTCTAACTGTTCTTTATTTGTTCTCGCTGCCCCTCCATACACTATTACTTCGTAGTCTAGTTTCCCTAGTATAAATGCCTTGTAGGTCATGAGTAGGCATTTCTGGTGTACTCCCATCCTCTTCCTTTTATGTATTTTAGCATGTTTAGTCTTGGTGTTATTCACTGTTTTAGTTCACCTATATGTGCTTTCCAGCACAAGTTTTGGTCTAATATTAAGCCTAAAAATTTAGTTCTGCTGACTATTTTATTTTCTATTGGTTCACCTTCTGTCGTTAATTTGGCCTGTTGCTTTTTCGATTTCTGTGCTATAAAAATCATCGCTGTTGTTTTTCCTGTGTTTATTCTTAGCCCCCATTTTTCCATCCATCTTGTTACTTCTTTGCATTATAATTTGGGCTCTCTTTATGTTTCTGTCTGTTACCCACAGGGCTGAGTCGTCAGCGAATTGCGAAATTAGGCTGACTGACTCTTTATCTATTTCTTGCTCCAAATCGTTTATCAAAATTGTAAAAAGCGCAGGCGACAGTACTGCTCCCTGTGTACCGTTTTCTTGTGTATACTTTTCCGATAATTCATTATTTACCCTAACTTGAAATTTACAATCATTTAGGAATGCTTCTAGGTAGTTTACTATCGGTCCTGTTATTCCCATCTTCTTTGTTTTATAGATTATTGCCTGCCTCCAGCTAATGTCATATGTTTTGGTGAGATCTACGAAAACAGCAAGCGTTACTTCTTTATTTATTAATCCTTTTTTTTTGGCTTCGTGTTCCAATTTTACCAGCCAGTCCATTATGCTACTGTTTGATCTAAAGCCAGACTGGTATTTGCCGTATAGATTTTCTTTATCTAAATGGTATTTTAGACAGTTGTTAATGACTGTTTCCATCGTTTTTCCGAAATGTGATGTTAACAGTATGGGCCTGTATGATTTAACATCTTGAGGATCTCTCCCTGGTTTTTGTACAGATATTATGGTTACTGTTTTCCAGTTCAGGTGGAGTATTCTTTGCTTTAGTATCATATTAAACAGCTTAGATTTGGGGTGCTTCTTTTATCGTTTTATACACTATTCTATTCCATCTATTCCCGGTGCTGTATTTTTCTTCCCTTCCACTGCTGTCCTTATTTCTCGCTGTGTTATTTCCTTGTTTAGATGTTCGTTATCTGTCTTAGGTTCCCTATATAGTTCTTCATTTCTTCAATCAGCTCTTCTCTTCTTTCTACTTATGTTAACCCTAAGTCCATGCTGGAGCTGGTTCTATAAAAGGTTTTGGCCAAAATTTCTGATTTTTCTTTGTCTGTTGCTGCTATTTCTGGTTTCCTTAAGACATTGAATGATATATTCCCTGTTTTACTTCCTAAAAAGTTTTTTAGTTTTTTCCAAATTTCTGTTGTTGATGTATGGGGGTTTCCTGTGCTACATACTTCTTTAAAATGTTTTTGTTTCTTCGCTTGGATGATCTTCTTTGCCTGGTTCCTGATCTTTTTAAACTTTTCCCAATTTTTCTCTGTTGGGTTTTTTCTATATTCTTTGTAATGTTGTTTCCTCGTCCTTACCACGTGATTGCATTTTTTATTCCGCCACAGTGCTGCTCTTGCTTGTTTTATTTCCTTTGCTGCTGTATGTTCCCTGTTCCTTCCTGCTGTGCTCTTGTCTGCTGCTTTCATCTTTGTTTCTGTTATTGTCTTGTTTAATTGTTTTATGTTGAGCTGCTCCCATTGTTTTGATTCTCCTTCTTGTTTTAATCGTGTAAGTGCAAAACTAGGTCAAACGCATTTTTTACCTTAAAATAAATCTCGACCCCTACATGATCCATGATAAGAAAATCTGGACAATCCCAGTGTACATTTTTTATGCTGAATTGTTATGTGACAGATCATAATATGTAGGAGTTGAGGTTTATTTTTAGGCAAAAAATGTGTTAGACTTACTTTAGTGCTTACATGATCAGAGTCGGATGTTAGCGGTATCAATTTTTAGCAACAATTGTTTTAGTAATTGCACCATATTATTGAAATATGTTACTGAGAAATGTTTGATAGAATCAGTGATTGAAGCAAAATTGAAATTTCTTTTCCCTTTCTTTATTCAGGTGAAAAAGTAATTGCAGAAGCGGACAGTGTGCTTATGTTTGCTCCATTTTCTGATCGCAAAAGAGGCATATCTGGCCACCTGTTTGTCACCAATTTTAAAATTGCTTTTGTGACTGCTGACAAGTCTTCATATCCTGACAGTGATGTAAGTAGTTTTTGTTGTTGTTGTTGTTGTTGATGATGTGGTGCTTTTGAAAATTTATGGAAGGTGGTTTTAATAAATTAAGAATCTCACTTTCTTTCTTTCTCTCTCTCTCGTTCTATCTCATGTTCTTTGAGTGTCATGTATAATTGAAAAGATTGTTAAATGAATGTATGACTAACATTCAAAGTGTTTCTCCAGCACTGCTGTTGTAAATTTGGATCTATCACTGGGTTGTTTGCCAGTGATGTAAATGAAATGCAGACATGGGTGGCAGCATATAGACCCATAATGATTCTTACTTTGCAGCAGAACATCTCTGCACTTGGCAGGATAAAGTCAGAAGCATTAAGAGAACATCTCTGCACTTGGCAGGATAAAGTCAGAAGCATTAAGAATGTTTCGTCATGCAAACAAATACAATCCTTGTACTCTCGTTGGATGCAACTGAAGACTCTGATAAGTGAGAGGAAAATAAAATTGTAAAGGGAGGACCAGTTTTAGTGTCTTGCCATGAAATATTCATGTTATTTATATCCATTGCCTGGAGAAATCTTTGGGATGAAAAGCCTTACCTGATCTCATATTTTATGCGTTTTCATTCATATAGTTTCACCAATTCATTTACTGCCACACAGACTCCTTTTCCTTTTTCATAATAACTTATTACAACTTATGTCTTTTTATACATTGTTTAGCTGAGCAAGTTTTTGCTTAAAGATATGAGGCTAACTTTTATCTGTATAACATAAAATTGAACTCTGTTGCTACGCTTTTGATTCATGAATCCTTTCTTTTTTTTGTTTGTTTTGTTTTGTTTACAGAACAGCAAATCAACACAAAGGAATAAATTGATTGAAAACACAGATATTCCTCTAGCAAATGTTGACAGTATTTATCAAAGTGAGTTTGGCATTTTATCAGGCCTTTTTTAAATAGATATGATAGAAGGTAACCATCACCAAATTACATCTTTTCAAGAACGATCTTTATATTGCTGGTAAACTATGTGAGAAAATTTTATTCAAACACTTGCTGTCTCCATGTTAGGTTTAAAGTCGCATCATCTTATACCAGGAGGGAAATAAAATATTCTGCTTATGTAAGACCAAACATTTGGAAAGTTTCCGTCAGGACTTGGTGTCATTGTTTGAAGAAAATTTATCTTTTGCCAAAGTGTCTTAGTTTTAGAGATCATTTTTTTTTTGTCTACTGGAAATAGTTTTGCCTTCAATTTTGGGGTGATAACGCATCACTGTTATTTGTATTCTTTGCGGAGAAGTCAGCTCAAGCTCAGGTGCACGTCGCCGCAAGCTTGCTCCGGGAAGCAGTATTACAACTACCACAAAGTATCTAGAGATACATTGCAAGGTGAGAATGAGAAAATATACTTGTAATAAAATTGTAATAGTTTTGATTGGTACATCATAAATAAAGCAGAATCAGAGTTGCAAAGTTAGATTTTAGAAAGCTTGAGGGATTGCGACTTCCAGTGAAAAGAATGACGCTCTAGGAATTTTCTAGTAATGACATGTCTGATCTTGTTAGTAGAGAGTTGTAACTAAAGAACTTAATACTGATAGAGCCCATTCGAGTTTTAGAAAAGCAATAATCAGTTGCTAACCTGATTTATTCTTGGCTTGTTTAATCATAGAACATCGACAGTCCCAGTGTTGTATGGCACAGGGTTCTAGTCGGCTGTAGGAAGGGTAAAGATGATATAAGGGCCTTGTAAATGGGCTTGGGAAAGCCATATGCAGCCCAGTGGTTGCAGGCAGGGAATTGGTGAAGTAGCATTACAATAGTAAAATAGAATAAGACACATAGATTAAAGAAATTAAGAAGGATGAAAAAAAAATTGTCACAGAACATTAATCCCATAAAGCTCCAATGACCTTTGAGGACACACAGAGTAATGAAGTAATGAAAGTTAATTTCAACCTAATTTGTTAATTTTCAGTTATTATCTGAAGGCCCACATAAGGAATTGTTTCAAGATACAGCATATTTTGCTGTGGCATTTTTTATTATTACTATTATTTGTTTATTTATTTTTTGCATTATTGAATTTAAAACACTGTCAGTTCATGACTTAGGAGAACATCAGTGAATAAAACAAGTGATAAAATACAGTGGAACTCTGGTATTAAGAAATTGAAGGGACCAGGGTTTTTATTTCTTAATATCAGAATTTCTTAATATCCAACAGAGACCATAAAAGAAGAGGGGCAACCTATACATTGACTCATCGTTACTATTAATTATTTCCCCCTGATAAGCGTCCCCTTACAAAGTGTATGCATGTGTTGTGCACAGAAAAATGTCTCTAACAATAACAATTTTTTTTTTAACAATGAAATATTGAAAGTAGTAGCTACCGAACGATACGTTTTACTCTGTGCTGAAAGCTAGAGTAATGTGCTGCAGTGTGTAGGCTAAGGATTAAACACAGTTTAATTTATGACCACTCCCAGATCATTGTCTGCGCATGTTAGATCTACGATATCGCAAAACATTCCTTAACATGGTAAAGATTACTCCTTGTCTTCCCCACTCAGCATGCCCTGACCAAACTGCGTGAACAAAGAAACAACGCCTCCACCCCAGGTTGTTTTACCTATTACATAAGTATCATGCAAACATTGTCTCGCCTTTAACCATCAGTGTGTAATCAAAGCCGGTGGGCATTGTTAGGAGTGGTTGAAAAAGGAAAAGCTGGTCGTGCGCACAGTTTAACCATCTTCAGCATGCCGCCACATGGTTTTACTCATCACTTCTTGGGAAAACTATTTCTTTATAAGCGAGATCAGGACAACAGGCATTTTGCAAATTCTGAGATTTTATTAGAATAAAGAATAAAGAAATGAAATGGGACTGTATATTCTTTTCTTTATTACCGAAATTTCGTGCATCTGATTTTGTAATATCAGAGTTCCACTGTAATCACATTGTTGATTTTGCTATATTATGGGATTCAGTTGATAGGGGCTTATTTAATCTGACCCAAATATATAGACTTTGTACCTTTTTCTATAATGTTATCATTAATTTATTCACAGGATTTTCAGATTCATGTTTTTGGATTCAAATTCACTTCTAAGGAAAAGGGCAAACAGGTGAATACAGTTTAAATGAATAAAACACAATTGAAGTAACAGTTCAAAGCTATGCCTGAGCAGCATTTGGTAACTTCACAATAACACTGTATAGTAATCCTGCACCACTAATGCTTTTTTCTCCTAGTTTTTCATAGTTATGCTATATCAATATTAAATGTGTTAAATTTTACATTGATGTTCAAGAGTACTTAATTACATAACAAACCTACTATTAGATTGCAGCAATCCCTGAGTTTAAAGTTTGATAACTGTACTGTAGTAATGTAAAATCATACTGTGACAATACTTGATAACCTTGCCCCAGCAGTATTTGATGTTCACACCTGATAACTTCTGCATGAAAGTAATCTTTATCTCTCTGAACCAAGGTTACAAATGCTGCCGTCCACTTCGCATTCCCAGGGAAGGAGGATCTGCTGTTTGCCTATGTATTTAGTCGTGCCAGTCATTTTCAAGGTAAATGTGGATGTCATTATGTTCTGTAATATGCTGTTTCTGTTTGCCAATGTTTTGAATGAGATGTAGCAGTTAAGAATGTGGGCATGTTATATAAAAATTGTAATGCTGTGTGGAAATGTATTTTGAATATGAATATAAGGTGATGCACAAATAAAGAAGAGAAATTAAAATCTCCTTGTTGCAGAAACTTCTTTTGACCCACAAGCAGATTACACACCGAACATGGAAACAAATTCAGAGAGACAAAGACGTATTATGGCATCGCTGTCTAGTATAACTAAACATTTGAACTTGCTTTCCCTTTACTAGCTTTAATTATGAAGAAGCTTTACAATGTAACTGTTTCTGTGAGCTCAAGAAATGATTGTGAAGAAACATGATGGCACAACACTTGAAAACTTGCAATCAGAAATGATGATTTGAATCAATGGGTATGACATTAGTGATACCGATATTTCAGAGACTGGACCTGCGCCATTCACTGTGCGCGAAGATTGGGAAAGAGAACTGGAGAGACTGCAGTGTCAAAGCAACTGGAGAGTAGCAGATGCCAATCTTGGTTATCAGATGAGTATAAGGTGCTAAATTTTGATATGCTATATTTTATTTTGATATTATTATATCGTATCATGTGACAGTCATTTGTAAGGTATGATCCAAAGTCAGCTCTGCTGTTCTAGGCAAATTGTATGTATCTCATGAACTAGATTTAATCTGTAATTTGGCCCCGGAAAATAGTTCACATAATGATATGTCACTTCTCCTTCAAATTTTGAATTTACTTATATATATATTTGTTTTTTTTCCTTATGAATTTATCAAAGAGAAGAGGTATAAATGTTTGTGACAATGATGGCAAGTTGCTGTCTGTATTTAGTACATACTCATTCAAGTACATTTTCATTTTTGTCAGTTTGCCAGAGTTCTTTGTGACTCCCATCAACCTGATGAATGCAGAGCTGGGGAAAGCTTCAGCCCAGTTCACTGACAAGCGAATACCAGTGAGTTTTAAGTCACTTTATTGCCATTGTTTATGTGAAACTTTTTGACTCTCAGTGCCCTTTTGTAATGCAGTAGAATATATCTGACTGATTACAAAATCTTAGGCAAAATACTTGTCGTAAACAATGCAGACAATGATTACATGAAATTGTGATCCACAGCGCTCTTTTGTTAATTTTCAATATCTCATGGAAAAGAAAACAAACTTGGTCTAGCATTATCTTGATTGCGGTAACATAGGTAAACCTCAAAGAAACATGGATTGGAAAGAATGTCTTATTAGTGCAGTCATCAGTGATTCAAACTCAGTTGACTATTAGTTCTCTGTATTTTGGCTGAAGCATCCATGTCAGTAATCAGCTCCCTGTTGTGAATCAGTTGGCTTTCATTTAGTATGATGAATCACGACTTCCTGTTCCAGACCTGGAGCTATACCTATGTCAACGGTGCAAGTCTGATCCGCATGTCTCAAATTCTGCCAGACTCTGATTTCAAGGGTGTGGAAAAGAAGTAAGTCAAAGTTTATAGAGTGGGAAAGTTGTCAGAGTAAATCCATATATATACAGTAATGAAATGCAGTAGAATATGGATGAGTTGATGTCGGCGGGAGAGTAGAAATAAAATCGACTCATCCATAGTTCGACTCATCCATATCTCATTAAAGACTGCAAAACTACAAATAGGCACTACTTTTTTGGATTCGGGCATTACAATGGTTACTTCCCTTATGAGTTCTTTCATTGAGCATCAAATTTGATCTCTTCTATTCGTTTTCAATGAGATCTACCTAGCTTTTGCTTGAATTTTAACATATTAACACCCATTGTCATCGGCAGTTAAAGTTTCACTGTCATGTTAACTGGTAATGTCCACCACTCCCTACCCTGCCTTCTGAACATTCAACTTAATACGATTGCCGCATGCACTTTGTGGCCCTCCAACCCCCCCACCCTTCCGCTTCATGGTATATGACACTGTGCATGTGAATTGCACTCTATACTATTACTAGGGCTTTTTCAAAATGATATGACATGCGGTATGAGTTTATCTGCGGGCTGGGCGAGGAGGGTGCAGTACCTTGCTGTTCTCATCTTGACCGCAATAGCTTCGTGAAATTCAAAAGTTTAACTAGGTCTAATTGGCCCAGCCGCGAGCTGTACAATAAGAGGATTTTTTTTTTAACATCTCCTTGCCACCCACTAGTCTGGCGAGCAAACTGGCCGCGATGGCTGGTTCCAGGGGATCTGCTTGGGGTACTGTCCATGTATGAATCGTGGTGTGGTGGGAGAATTTCCCCACATCAAAGATGATCGCCAGACTATGTTTCCTTCCCACTTACGCGAATTTGCATCACACTTGCTGAGCGGGGAGGAGACTGTGCGGTGTGAGCTCGAAGCATCAGCAGCTAGAAGGAGGAAATCGTGGATGAGATGTGAAAAGGAGGAGGAGACAATGGCCGGTTGGTTTCTGATCACATAGTCTGACTCTGAGGGAGGCTTTAATCCTGTTTAGGGAATCAGTTTGACAGTTGTGATTAACCTATAGTCATGCTGTCGTGTGATGGGATAGCATAAATGTGTTGAGATGAAGTGCTGTGCAAGCAGAGAGTGGTTACATCGACACGAGCGTTTTTTTGCTTTTTTGCTTTGATCTTATAAGGACAGGGACAGGAGAAAAAAGATTGACTCATTAGTGAATGAGTCAACATTGATTCATCAGTTTGAATTTAAGTAAAGTAAAGAAGCGGTTCCAGGAAAAAAGATTGACTCATCTGAAAGTCGACTCATCAGGGTTCGACTCAAGTGTAGTCATCTGTATATTAAACAGAAAGCTGTGGCTGAAGGAAAATAAATACCATTCATGTGTTACAAATGTGAGAAGAAGCTTAAGATAGAAACCATAGGGACCAAATTTCAGATACCAACCACAGAATACTTGGACATGTGAGACTGAGGCACAGCTAGTATGAATAATATCTAAAAGAAAACACAGTACAAGAAGGCTTGGAGATCTAGAGGACCTATGTTTCTCTGGGATTAAAAAATTGACGAAATTTCTCATTGCAGTCCAGGGATTTTTTAGTAGATGTCTCTCTAGCAATGAGCATGTTTTAGGGTCATTTTTTTCTATACTTATTGATTCATTTTAGCTAAAGGCGAATCATTTGCTCTTTGTACAGGATGTTAAGTGCCATTAAACAGTCTAGTGGAAATGAAAAAGACCTGGTTATTTTGGATTTGGGAAGGATGTGCCCCTCGTTACAAGACATGAGAAACAGTCTGGACCACTTGAAAGGGATCATCATGACAGGTGAGTTGGATATCGGTCCCACTTGATGTTAATTCGCTGCAAGTGACAGATTATTCCAGCACAGTGGCCAAAAGCTTTACGCTTTATGTGATTTGTTTCTTCTCAGGGTTTTTAAAAAAAAAATTACTTCTGTATTCTACTGTGTATTTCCGCAGACATTATACATTATGCTCTCTTATCTTGTAACTCTTCTGTTTCGTAGCAGGCGTCAGTGCACCCATGGAATGGTCAAATGTAACTTGGAAAGGAAAATGTAAAAAGTTTGATGTCAAAAATATGTTAAAAAAAAAAAAGTAATAAAAAAAAATAAGATCATGTAAAGTTATGAGGCCTTTATGGACGGTTATCTGATTAGTTTCATCTTGTTAAAATTACTCACAAAAATCTTAGATTCGAAAACTCAAACATTTCTGAAACTCCAGAGTTTAGTTACTGTTATGAGCAGAAATTGAAAAAATAGACTGTCTGAAAAATTGAAACACTATAAAATGTTTTTAAATAATATTTTCTTGGGTAAAAATCTATATTTTCCTTGAGTTATTTGCTTGGATTTTGGCATAACTCAGAGAGTACATACTTTTGTTCATAACAACAGACATATGTAACAGTTGTTGAAAATGAGTTGTGTTAACCTCTTTGCCCCCCCTGTATGGCATACCTGGTAAGTCATGAAAATGTGTAAGTTGCACTGTCATGATGTACCAAGTACGGCATGGAAATCGCCAATACCACAGTTCCCCGATCCCTATATGCCGTACTATACACGTCATGATAGACATGCCTCTACAGTGACCCTGTATGGTGAGATAGCCACAAGGACAGGGTGAATTTGGATTCAGCAATGAAAAATAAGCATTTGATGTTTTTTTTCTTTTTTTGGTTTCTTTACTGCTGCAACTACATTCGACCACTTCATACAGTTGAAATCAGAACTAAACAGTTTCTAGTCGACATCTACAATCGCACCAGAATGTCTGAGAAATGCTGTCATGTATCCCTTTTTGATCTAAATACATGTATAGGTATTTTGCTGGGTAAGGAGGCTGAAGGTGACAAATATGATGATTCTGGGTCAGAATATATGAGTGAGTCAGTCAGTCCCTGAAACATTGAGACTGAGTAGTAATGATGATCAGCCTGGCCCCTTGTCCTCAGGAGATATACATTTAGATCTTAATCTAGGCCTAATACTATGGAGAGAAACTATAATAGAGGGGGTAAGGGGAAAGCACTGAAGAGAGGAAGGTCTCCAGCAAAGAAGTCCAAGTCTAGGCCTGCCTTACATAGCTAGTATGAATATATGACCCTGAAAAAGCCTAGTGTGCTGATGCAATGGCTTATTAAACAAGCCAAAATCAGTGTTGTATCAGGGAATGAAAAACTGGTCACAATGAAGGGGCTAAACTTTCTTTTTAAAAAATATTTTTCTGGTTCTGAAGTCCATAAGCTGTCATTTCAGTTGCATTGTATTGTCATAATAATATTTTTAAGCACTTCCGCCTTAGTTTGAAATGTAAAATTCAGATATGAAAATTAAGTTTCTGGCCTTTTTAATATGCAAAATCACACTCAGAGCCTGCCTTCAAACATCCCCTTTCCTCATAGATGTATGACTTTAGACAGTGATTCTATTAGCGGATTTCATGATTATGTTTAATACATTCTTAAAGCAAGCTGCTCATGTCTATAGTGTATATTGTAGAGTGAGCATGTATAAGAGATTACAGTGGGAACCATTTATAACAGGACCGCTTATAACAGGAAATCGCTTATAACAGGAGCATCACTAATCCCCATATCCACTCCTTCTTTGGTTCTAGTAAAATGTTATCTCGTATAGCAGTGGTCCATGACAGTTGAATCGCTTATACCTGTACTGCTAGGCACTCACAATATAGTACACCTGTATGCCCAGCGGTACTTGGAAACTGCTTGAGTTTCAAGTGGATCAAGTACACTTACTAACATAATCGCTTCACAGCTATTATTTCATCTGCTTTATTCACTAGATAACATAGAGGTAGGGGATGGGTGGCAGGCAGTGAGATTAGCCAAACGGCTTGAGGAGGGGGGGGGGGGGGGGTAGCCCCTGAATAATTCACAACATGATAGACAAAACAGGCTGGGTGGTGAGCTGATGTGGATAAAGAAAGGAC
>JBCEWB010092586.1:0-12406 GCA_039654565.1 Peronia peronii
CCTTTTGAACTGCAGTGATAAACCTGTTCTCCTACGTTTTAACATGTTTAGTTTCGATGAATTCATCATTGATTGCCTGCCTAGATCTAAAATAGCTTTATCGTCTACTTAAAGCACACAATCTTCAATATGAAACTGAAGGATACCTAATGACTACTCAAAACTGGCTTTCAAGAAACAGTGACAAGCAAGACTGATTTGACTGACCGAATGCCTGCAAGTGGAAGTGTATAGTGTATGATTGAAAAGACAAAGGCCAAGCCATCCTCTGATACGGTTTATGGTGTACGGAGCTTTCAGCCTCCTAGGGGGTGGTTATCTCGGCTGAATCCCCTGATACATGGTTGTGTGGGTATAAATAACGACGAAATCGTAATAGCCTCACACATGCACGTAACAGGTGTCACCCTCTCACGGTACATCATACTCGACTGGGGCCACGAGCGACGGGTGAGGTGTGAAATGGGGGACGGTGCATTATTTCAATACGCTTGCGCCTCAGGCCTTATGCTCAGTCTCATACCGCTGGGTGGTACAGCACATTACGGGCGCTGGTACTTGACTCGCTCACAGACTTTCTTTGTCTGGGCCTGTTGTCTCATACCGCTGGGCAGTAGAGCACATTGCCGGTACCGGTAGGCCTACGACGCACTCAGGGATGATTTGTTTGTCGGAGGGAACTGGTTCGGTACCTGAGCTTGGTCTTGGTTACGCTTAATATGAAAGAAAAGTGCGATCGGGGAAACGAAAACCGTTCGTTATAAGCGTAGGTTTCGTTCCGGCCCATCTTTTTATTTCTTTGTAACCATAAGAAATTACATAGCAAAAAAACCGTTCCCAAATGTTCTTTCTTAATAACGCAAGTTTCTTTTTAAATGTTTTCTTACTAAGCGTGTTAGAGTGTAATTGTATTAAAATTGTCATGTGAAATCCACAGGAGAAGAGCGACAATCCAAATGATTTCAAGCACATCTACATTTATCAGGTAGGTTAGCACGGGGATATTCCACTCTCTCTCTCTCTCTGTATATGTGTGTGTATGTGAGAAAGAGAGAGAGAAAGAGACACATCACTTATAAAAATGTATGTCTTGGTTTCACCACAAATATCTTGTGTTCAATGAAAATGTTTACATCATTAGTACCGGTATTACAAACTTCCTATGAAAAACCAATATATAATATTTGTCTGTGCTTACTATTTATTTGTCTTTTGTTTTATTTGATTAGTTGCTGCTGTTATTTATGTGTAATACATATATAGAAGTACTGTGTACTTGATAGTTTTATGTTATAATCCAAATTTGTCACTTTTGACACATCACAGTGACGTGGGTTCCTCCTATATGATGATTTAAATTTACCCACACAGGTACAACATGTACAAAATGTGTGATTGGATCATGATTAAAAAAAAGATTGTCACAGATGATTGCATACTCTGCAACACTGATCAAAGTTAAATTGTGTCATTTTACATATACCTTATAACCTGAATCTTTTTTTATCTGTCTCAGAATTTGGAGCAACCAGGAGCCCAGAGAATATTGGACTTGGAAGATCTTGTTAAAAGTGAGAATCCACTATGTTATTTTGCCTTGAATGAATTATAGCCAACCAAAGAAAAACAACTTGAACAACCAGGTGAACTGTTCTGGATGTACAGGAAGCCTCATTGAAAAAAAGGGACTTTTCTAATCTTAGGGTGGCAGACATTAACTTCAGGTGTGGACATCTTGGCCAAGCAGGCCATAGCTAAATTTTTTTCTCACTGAAGTGAAATAACTCATTTCCTTTTCCACCTGTAACTTGGCATGAACAGTTTGACGTCGGACATTTCACCCGCGGACCGACATTTGTCTTAATTGCAGCATCCATAAGCAAAACAAAACAAAGATAACAGCATATTCAATTCTGTAAGTTATTAAGACAGCGGTAGAGAAAAGCTCAAAGTGGAGCATTTTTCAAAGATATTGTAAGCCAAGCATAAGTTTTACTTTAGAGGATAAATGAAGCAGAATTATACATTTGTTTTGACATTTTGTATTAATAAGGGTTTGTCCTTACACTTTTATGTTTTTACTTACAGATTTACTTTTTATATTTTTTTTAATAAAGCTGGTATTCGAACTTTTAGCAAGGACTATGGACATAACAGGGCATTCTCTCTCAGTGATGCTTTTTGGACCTGTATGAATATGTTCTCTAAAGCAGAAGGGTAGGTGATCTTTTTTTTTGGCCATTAAACTTTTTTTCCCATTTTTTTTTTTTTTTTATATTGTCAGTTCTGAGGATTAGATTCATCAAGATGCTATTTGTATCTGTCATTTTTATTGCTTTCAGTCGGAATCCAGTGTATTCAGCAGATTAATATGTTACATGAAAATTAATATTAATACCTTTAGTGCATTTAGCTTTCCATTGTCTAGTCTTAACTCTAGAGCTGCGGGTCAGCCTAAGGGCTGCACCGCGGCCGGGCTTGTCAGTCTGGATCTCAGTGTTAGTACTTAGCCTCAAGATGTTTGTTCTGACTATAGAGACTCTGCCTTGGCTTTGGAGTGACACAATGCAGGCCCAGAATGACCACCTTGCTGAACAATGTCTTTATTTAACCCCTCCCCTAACTCCACCCTTTCTTCACATGTAATAATAATTTGCAATGAGCCAATGGTAGGAGAAGGGATTGTATCTACAAAGACATGTCAATTTCATATGGATGTCAATTTTATCACCCTTTGTCCTACAGATCATTCCCATTACAGATTTGCTCATAACCTGATGCAACTGCTTGGACGAAACCACTTCTCATAGGGGTGTATTTACGTTTACGTTATAGAATCTCAGTGTAAACTGCAAGCTATCATCCCTGTGACCACATGGACTTAAATTATTCTTATCATATCAGACCGACGTTGAAGGGGCAGCAGTGACTACAAAGAAATATATACAAGTGATCTAATGCTGGCACAGAGTGAGAGCACAAGAGAGCTATCTGATATGTAAACTAATAGATACATAGGCTACTTTAGCTTTCATCCATAGCAATTATAGCTCACACGTACTCTCAACAGCTTGATCGCTGGTCAATGCGGAACTTGTTGAGTGGGTCAAGTGGTCAGGGGAGTCTGCGTTGTCATTCAAAATGGTATAAACAAAAAGAGACTGCATGTATTTGATACTCTCTTGATCATAATATAGTTTCTTTTGATTGTAGTTTCGGACCATTTGAGGACCTGAGTGGGCCATGTGGCCTTTGATTTCTGTTCTTCTCTTCCATTCAAGAGGATTTCATCTTTTGGCATGGAATTTCTCACTGTTCTATTAGGTAAAGTTTCCTTCACCTTGTGAAGGAGTGTCTGTTGAGCTGCGATACTTATTATGGCGATAATTTGACAAAACAGAGGCTGATAAACCCCAAGTTTAAGTGACATGGTGAGAAATATCACAGCGCAACGAGGCACCCCCATGAATAAACACGGGCTTCGCATGCAGGGATTCTCTTTACCTGTCGTATAAATAAGGGGTTCGCAGTTCTTGAATTAATAAGCTAGCACAGCTCATGTAAATTTGCAACAGTTACAATTTCCCTATCATGCTATACATTTCCCTAATAAATTACACATTAAAACAATAAATTAAAAAAGTTCACAGCTTCTCTTAAAAGCATTATTTTCAGTTCGACACAGGATGATGATTCCTGTGACTACAATATTACTCAAATTTTGCCATGTTCTTTAAAGCAAGCTTTTTGTATCCTTTAAAGAACCTACTTCCACAGCATGATAATAAATAGAGTGGTCTTTGCCTAAGAGCTAATCACTGGGAGGCAAAAAAAAGCGGGCTTTTAGATAGACGGATTCTCAGGTGAACTGAAAGGTTGCACAATCAATCTGACAATTGTCTTGACTGCTACAACCAGTTAATTATTACTATTCAAGATTTATCTCTACGAATAAGAAAAGTATACTCTTTTGTGTGTGGGTGTGTTTTGTAATTAGGTCTAACAATTCCTGTCCTTTTTTTTTGATGTATAATTTCATCAATAATACCTTGCTTCTCTCAAACGAGAGAGTTTCCATATAACAGTATCATTGCTGAGTGACAATGTGATAGCCCTAAAGTGATGTTACTCCATGGAAATTCCCATGAGTGATTCAAGTGTTTAAAATTAGCCAGGCCGACAGAAGTAGGAAAACTGACCAGTCAGGAGGCTACTTATTCCTCCTCACACACAAAAACAATCACGGGTGCTGCCCCATGTGTTGCCAAACAAAGAAACAGGCTCCCCTCCTCCTCATATTCCTGTTCCCTCCAACCACACCTCCCCCCTTCTCCCATTTTACTGCACACCTGGCACTGCATTTGTCTCAAGTGGACAATCTGATGTGAAATTGCACCACAAGTACTTGCATGTCCTGGATTGGCACCTCACTCTTAGGCAGATTTTTACTTGGGCAACGGGTTCATAAGCATATTCATAGGCGGAATGGGCTCTTAGACGGCAGAAGCTTAAGCAGAGAACCACTGTATATCGTAAAAATCATGTACCTTGGAAAAAAACCCAACTAGGTGGTAACCTCGAGCATCTTGTTCACACATACAATAGAACAGGAATGGATCTGTGTCAAAGTACAATGTCTTGTGGTCTAAGAATAGCTTGGCTAGAAGACAGAGGTGCTGTGCATATTGCTGTAAAGAAAACAAACATACTAAAAGTTAGCATCTATGTAAGGTAGGTCACTGAAAATTTCAATTTGAATCATACAATCTGAGATTTTCACAATTTCCAGTTCTACATTCTTTTCCACTGTAACTTTTATTGTAAGAGGTAAATTTCACTCATCCTGATAAACAAACATTATGCCTGTGTCCCAGAATTTTGTCAAGGAAATGAGCCATCCAAAATTCTAGTTCTTGGATATTGTAATGCCAATCTCTTGTGCACTCAAACAATCAGGTCTAAAATTCCAAAACAAAAATGCAATGTCCATAAAAAAGATGACTGCTGAGAGAAGTGAAGTAAACTTACCTTGTTTTTTCTCCCATCTATTTCAAACACTGAGATTTTATCTTTTCTATAAATTTCATTGCCTGGCGGATGTTTATATAAGCATTTAGCCTGGAAGAGAAATAGAGTTAAAGATAATCCAAGTTTAACTTTGTTTCTACGTTCTTTTTTCTTCTTTTACAATTTACATATTCATTCATAAATAACTCCTATAGTTGCAAATTACAATTCTGTAATTATATTTACACAACAGTCAACAACATAATAAAGAAATGTAGTTTTATTATTCTGTTTTTCATTGGCAAGCATTGTTTGTCTACAAATTTCATCCCCACTATTTATCTTCTCATTTTTGAGAACCAGTTTTAAAATGCTAGCCTTGCAAGAATGAAATTGTAACTTCAAATGAAAGTTAAAAGTTATGTCTCCAAAAACTCAATCTGGAAGTCATATTTTTCTTTCAAACATTACTCACAGAACTTGGAACAGATTGAATTTACAGTCATAATTATTGTTCGATTTCCACAAGAACACTGCTGCTGTGAAAGTTACAAGGAGGATAGACTATATCTATGAAGTTCTTACCAGGTGCCTTTCTAAGCACTTTGAGCTCTTCAAGTATTTGAGACAGTATTCACATATGTACAAAATTGGAAGGCTTGTGAGTTCCTGAAACAGATGCACCAAATTGTTCTCACTGTAACTGGCAGTTTGATTCAAACAAACTAGTGCACAAGAAATAAGAGCTGCAAACCATCATTACAAAATTATGTCATAATAACCCATTATAACTCATATTAAGAACCAGTTAAGTCTGGCAAATTATTTGAGATTGCAAATAACAGAAGGAGCACAATACATACATTTAAGTTTAATCTTTTCAAATAGCTCAACATATAAGTCATAAATTTTTTTTTTTTCTCTAATGTTAAAGTTGAAACTCATTTCTCTATCCTTCACAGCTTGTTATTTGCATACATACTGAGGATGTCCAGCACAAAGCCACCAAGACCAACATTTTATTATAAATGCAAAGTCTGATGAATACATCATATCTATAAATACCATAAAGATTTAGCCACTTGAAAGACAGTGAACATCACTGTGAATAAAGCAGCTAAGCCCACTGGTCCTTTATCTGATGTAAAGTGCTAACTCATTTGAACATTCTGCACCTTACATAATTTTATGTGTATACTATGGATTGAAAGCCAGTTCCCAACAAACCTGAGGATATGGTGAAAAGTACCATGGCTTTATTCGCCATCGACCAAATTCTATAAGATTGATATTTTTCATGCGAGTAATGATGTCATCATGATGAGCTACCATACTCCCTGTCTGTCGAGGTGCTGAGGGGACATCTTGTGAATCTCCCTGATTAAACAAAAAAAGAGAAACATTTCATAAAAGCAAGAACGTGAGCCATGAAAGTAAGGATCAACAAAATTTTATTTACAATTAAATCATTTGCTAAAAAAACCTGTTGTTGGTCTGGGAAAGAAATTGTCAACGTTCAACAAATTTAATAGGCTATTGTTAAAAGACATTTTGTCTTTCACAAAATTACAAAGTATTTTAACATACAATATGACCTATTAATATAATCTCAGCCACAGAGAACTTTTCAACTAGGACTACATATTTTCAGATGACTCAAGTTCACAATTATTTCTAGAAGACTTATGGCATTATCTCATGATCATATCTTTTTTTTTTTTTCTTTCATCTATTCCACGCAACATTCATCAGTACTCACATCTTCATCGAGCTTCCTTTTACGATTTCCAAATCCTACACTCCCTGCACCAATGTGAACTTTCATAGCACCTGAGTTGCTGAGTCCAAGACTTTGCATCGTTCCATTTTCATACTGTTTAGAGAAACATGGCATGTCAGTTTGCACCACGTACTTGATACCATTAGATTCTGCCTAAACATACTGAGATTGGGTCATTACTACAAGATGACTCCCTTCTCTACTGGTTATTTTATTTTTACAGTACAGTTCAGCAGAATTAGATTTTCTCTAAAAAATATTTGCTTTTCACCATATTGATAAATCAGAAGATGTTTGTCTGGACATTGACTCTGTTGTTAGCAGATATGAGGGCCTTAGGTCAAAACTGCAGAACACCATGACGGGAAAGGGGTGTTTTAGATGATTTCACCTCATCTGATATAAAAAAAATAGCAATTGGGACCAGAAACATCCGCATCTATGATCCAAAACAGTACCACCATGATACCATAAAGAAACTACAGAAATATTATGAAAAGTCAATTACAATTTTCTCAAGGTGTATGTATTTTTCTTTCCCTTTGTTCCCTAAGGCTTTTTTAAATTCTGAATTGGCTTCAAATTTTGAATATATATTTCCAATGCATCAGATTTAATAATGTATATCCGATTTTCGGAATTTTGTTCACCTTTTTGAAAAAAAAAAAAGGATATTTGGTGAAAAAATTAAGAAATGTACACATTTGTTATTACACATATTTCAAAATCTATGACAGATATCGTATGACTTATAAACAAAAAACAAATGCATAGTGGTCTCCATCTAAGAACCTACCGTCTAAGAGCCCAGTCCACTTAAGAACCCGCCTCTCCTGTGAAAAGGAATATTTTCTCCATGATCTACCCCTCTAAGAACTCGCTTGGAAATAAAAAAATCCACCTGAGAGCCCGGTGTCTGACCAAGACATGCGCGAGTACTTATGGTGTAATTTCACATTATAATGTTCACTTCAGAGAAACGCACAGTGCTAGATGTGCAGTAAATGGGGACAGGGGTGGAGAGAATAGGTAGACAAATAAGTGGAAGTGATGGTTGATGTATGACTGCATAATCAGGACACACTGTGGACCAATTCGTAAGCATTTCTTTGTTTGACAACACCTAGGACAGCACTTGTGATTGGCTCTGTGGATAAGGAGGAGTAAGTTTAATCTCCTGACTGATCAGTTGTTTTGCTACTTTGGTCGGTCTGGAAACATTTGAGTCATTTGTGCGATTATACATAAGGCAGCATAGCAGCATCATGTTTTCGACAAAAAACTCACGCGATGTTTAAAAGCTGGGCACTATTGATGTAATTATACACTGAGAAAGATCAGGAATTGCTAGATCTAATTACAACACACACACAAGGAAGAAGGCTGTACTTATTCGCATAGATAAATCTTTAACAAACGGTAACAATCAATTAATCATAGTAGTGAAGATAATCTGTGTAAATTTTCAAGCCGCCTAAGAACCTGTCGGCCTAAGACCCCGCTTTCTTTGTTTCTCGGTGACTGGGTTCATAGGCAGAGACCCTGTATTGTCTTTTATACAGAGCTGCTGCATTAATGTACAAAATTTCAAATGATTACCTTTGATACACCAGGAGCCTTAGGCTTTTGAAAACTGCTAATTTTCAAGACACAAAATCCAATGCTGTTGCACTGTCATGGCAAAGGGACACAAAACAAAAAAAATGTCCACTTTTTCCCTCCAATTTGAACATGATGAATTCAAATTTGAAGCTTAAAGATTCCACGGATCAAGCATTAAAAACGATCACTCTTAAGACCCCTCCCTCCCACCTTAGGTATCAACTAGACGAACAGTCAATCTTAAACTGAAGATGTCACTGTTTAGTTAGCCAAAGGAGGAAATTCTGTATCATTTCCCATTCACTGATTCGCAATATTCTAAGTATGAGAATTTAAAACATGTAGCAAATAACAAACTGCAACTGCAACAACAAAGCTCTTATTGATATAATTATAATATCTGTTTAAATGATTGGTAATAATGGTGATCATCCCAGGCTAGTAGAAAACACCAGTGAAACCAAAACTCACAAAATCCCTCTCTGGACTACTAGGTCTGGAACTGGGTCCACCATTGACTGAGCGGGGTGCTCCAATACCACCCTCTTTCTTCACAGGTGTTTTGACATCTTTCTTGGGTTGCTCCAGTTTGGCTAGGTCCATCCTCTCCATGGGAACCCATTCGTCCAGACGCTTGTTGTCTGTTGGTACATATAAGGAAAACAACAAAGTGAAATTGACGTCAATTTGTCACTTCTCTCTATTTAGTGTAACAACAATATTGAGGCAACAAGCGAAAGAAAAACACCATGGATATTCCAGCAGATATTTTCATATCATTCCTTTTTAAGTTTCTCAAATTGTGAAAATGAAATGGCACACAATAAATGCTGCTCTGAGAATCCTGGATCAGCTGCTAATACAAAAAGTCATAAGATACTTTTGACATTCATCATTTATTAATAACTTGGAAAGTTAATTTGATTCTAATTACAACAGTAATGTATTACAATTCTAATTACAACAGTAAATCATGGATTTCCTTTCATGCCTTTGATCAAATAATGAACTTTGCAATTAATAACAATGAGACTGTCTGCAAGGACTTACAATCCACATAATGTATGTAGTACAGAGGTTTCCCACTGACTTCTTTTATGCTGAGAACTTCTGCAGAATCTGTAAAACAAAGTTTATAGGTTACAAGTTATTCATTTGTCATAAAAATTTTAGTATTTCATTTTTTTAAAATACAACAACAAAAAAAAAATGAAACAAAACACAACCAAGCGCTACACAAAAGTTTGGGAGAGAAAATGATAGCCAGTGATCTGTAACTGATTTCATTCTCAATTCATGATGACTTATATTACTTGAAACTTTGAGTGTAAGCCATAAGGTGTAACCAAGAACACTGACAATGGTTGCAGTACATTACTTAATTTGACTGTTCAACTCTTCAGACTGAGGAATTTGCTACGCTTGCATAAATTTCAATTTTAAGGTTTGATTTAAAATTCAGCTTTATTTTCAAAAAAATGTTTAAACGTTTTGTTTGTTATTTGCATTAATAAAGACTTTTTTTTATCGGAGCACATTATACAGCCTAGAGAACCTAATATCAGTGACGCCTACATTGACTACAATAAACATAAGGAAAGATTGTATTCAGAAAATTTCTACATAGGAACAGCAGAATATGATTTCTATGTTGGGCTGGTTCTGGTTTTTCTACGCCTTTCAACGTCCTCTGGCGTGGTTATCTCGGGGTTCTATGTTGGGACATGATGTAGTTTGAACGGGGCGCTCCGTTCATGATAAAACCAGTACAAAAAAAAAAAAAAAAAATGAAGACGAAGGGAGCTAACTACGGAAAACAACCTAATCAACTTACGCCATCCGTCTCCGTTGGGCAGTAAAACGGGGACATGACAGCCTTCCACGATCTCAGTCTGTAACAAAAGCAGAAAATATATGTTAAATGGTTCATTCAATAAACGATTGAACAGCATAATATGATAAAACGTGCCGTGAAACAGGTACAATTTTCAATATCATGAAGCTTTACTTTACCTTCGATTCCGCCATATTCACCATCTTGGCCTATGTGATCGCTACCAGGTAATAGTTGGCGGAGTCTTTAATAATTGTTTAAATTCTAGCGAGAGGAAATTAAAAGATAATTATTCTCATAAGTGAGAAATAATACTTCCCAAGCTAGAACATTGTTCAAATATTTATTTTAATAGTCTATATAGCATGGACCTTCATACGGTTTACTGTTTCAGTTTTTGAAGATGATCTCATATTTCCAAAAGCCAATATGGCACTTTTGATGTGTTATCTGGAGGAGGGGGCCAACAAGCTCTTCTTAATGTTGCACAATAGGTCTATGTACAAACATTAATAAAGAAAGTTAGAGAATTTAGATTGAAACTTTTCTATTGTTGTAGCAGTTCGTAAACGGTTACTTACAGATACCATCCGTTCTTTTTGGGGAATTATTTTTATTAATATTTGTCCATATCGGAAATCACCAGATTTCCCTTTCAACGGAAACAGCACTACCAGCTTCAATTTTATTTTTAAAAAATGGGTACGTTTAGAAAACGGGGGAAAAAAACTATCACTCGGCATTATATTTATTCCTTTCAGTTCATGAAATTAACAATAAGTGAACGAAATGAACTTATACGCATGCAAAATCAATCGTCTCCCCCTCCCCCCTCCTCCCCCCCCCCTTTTTTTCGAGAGCACTACTCATGTGTGGGAATAATGATAGAGACGGGTCAATAAATAGTCACTAAGCTGTCCAAACACTTACTCAGCAACAATAGCAGCTTCTAGATATACAGTAATGTATAAAGCAGAATGATAGCTAAAATCTACTTATAATGTCCAACTACATCACAAATCGATATCTGTGTAGGCCTGTCAGTTAAACATAGCGACTAAGTTCCATTTGCCAAAACGCCAAAGGTTAACACATAGATTAAAAAGGTTTTCTTGCAGAATGGTCTAGATTCATCATGAACAAGCTTAATATAGAATGGTCACTTCACGCCACCATTTATGTTCTACATGTTGTAATTGTTGTCCACTTCGTGATGTTCAGTTTTTATTGACAGGCGGCTTTCGTCATACATGTGAACCCAAAGCATTTTCCGCAGATGACGTAATCAAGCCGAGGGAAGAATTTTCCTTTTTCCTTTTGTCATATCGCCATGTGCTCCTTGAAGATCAACCGTTGCGATGAAGCCACCGCTATCTTTACCCTCTCACTGTTATCACCAGTCTTGTCTGATTCTCAAATGACTGTGTCACAGTGAGGGTGAAGCATGTGGATCTTGGACATGTGGACCTCTTCTCATCATTCAGGGAATTGAAAACACAATGTATTTAAAAAGAGAGCCAATGTTAGCTGTCATTCTGAGAACTCGAACTAAGACCCATTAGTGAATGGCCAGTAAATGAAAAGGGGACTAAAAATATTGTTGGGAAAGGGCGGAAATCTGCAATCAATCAGGGTTTTGGTATGTCATTAGAGGCAGGGTAGCCAACATAATATTGTTGCCTGTTCCTCCTGCTTTTTTTTTTTTTTTTAATAAACGCTCCGAGTGAGAGAGTCTTAGGGCGCAAATCAGCACCAAGATTAAAATACTGTAGGGCCTACTTTACCTTAAAGAAGCAGATAGCTGTCCAGTGAGGCTTTATCATAACGCTGCACAGTGCTGAAATTCTGATTTTCCCTTACCTCTACAGCCAAGGTAAAGAGATGGAGCCGAGAGATAAATCAAAACAACGAACTCTCTCTCCAACATTCTAGATTGCCGCAAGCAGGCTAATTGCAAATATGCAACCTCTTCCTCCTTTTCCCCTCGTCCAACCCATCCATTCTTGCCGTCGTCCAGCTTCCCAGGTTTCACGATGTTCACAATACATGTATTGGCGGCATGGCGACTGCAGACTTGGAGTACAATTGCGAAAGACTTTCATGACAGAAGTTGCGCACAATGCAACATTTCCGCCATTGGGGGGGGGGGGGGGGGAGGGGGAGGATGTTAAAATCCAACAAAC
>JBCEWB010092597.1:0-12406 GCA_039654565.1 Peronia peronii
TCAATTTTTCCGTGAAAAAAAAATTTAAACGCGTTTTTCTCAAAACCCGTTTTTTTGTCAGTATTTTGCTATCTACTGTTTTGTTTCTGAACTGATTCTAACCAAATTTGGCACACATCATGTTCACAACAAAACTAAAAAATGTACATATCGCGTCCGATACTGTTGGTCAGTTTTACAGAAAAATGGGTTTTTAGTGTGAAAAAATGGCGAAATTTGAAATTTCGCCACATGGCATTTTCAAAAATTTTTAGAAAATCTTCTATTATATATAAAAGGCTGAAAATACTTAACTTTTTAGATTTTATGTCAAATAAGATGTTCACAAAGTTTTATCCAGTTTTGTTGAAATTTGGCGGACTAGATAGATTTTGAAGTTAGCTATTTTAGAGATGCCAAAATTCAAGATGGTAGCGTTGCCATGGCAGCTATTTGAAAAAGCCGATTTTTGTTCACTGTTTTCCTCTAATTTGAACATGCTGTATGCAATGGACAAGGTTAAAGTAGCCTATCTTTAATAATAAAAAAAATCACCTTCAGGACCCACCCACCCCCCTTTAACTGAAATGGGAACTGGTAGGGACTTCCAAGGAAATTGTGAAGGATTTCTCAAACATTTGATAACAGATCATGAGAAGTGGGTGTACCATGCAATGTCAAGAAACAAAACGGGATTCCATGACGTGGAAGCACCCATCATCTCCGCAAAAAAAAATTCACGGTGCAGCAGTCAGCTAAAAAAACTTATGGCTACTATATTCTGGGATGCTAAAGGTGTCCTTCTGTTAGACATTTTGCCTGATGGACAATGCATTAATGCTACTGTTTATTGTGAAATGCTTTACTGATTGAGAGAAGTTGTGTACCACAAGAGTCCGGGACTTCTGAGCAAGGGCATCATTCTTCAGCACAACAGCACAACACCCCACAATGCCAAATTGAGAAGAGACCGGCTCCATCACTATGGATGGGAGATTTTACCACACCACCTTGTAGTCCCAACATGGCTTCATCAGATTGTCACCTCTATGAAACGCCATCTTGGAAAAAAAAAGTTTGCCTGTGATAATAACCTCACTGAAGAAATGCAAGATTGGTTTTCATTGCTTGACGCAAATTTCTTCAGGAAGGGTATTTATTCTCAGGCTCAGCGCAGGCAAAAGTGTGTCAATCTCCAAGGAGACTACATTGAAAAGTAGCCAAAGCATGACAGTAACTCATGTGTGTTTCAGTTATATCCAAATAGAAATGTTTACTTTATGTTAAT
This sequence comes from Peronia peronii, assembly GCA_039654565.1. Classification (NCBI taxonomy): domain Eukaryota; kingdom Metazoa; phylum Mollusca; class Gastropoda; order Systellommatophora; family Onchidiidae; genus Peronia; species Peronia peronii. Next base: position 1,268 of record JBCEWB010092597.1, read on the forward strand.
TTGATTGCCACTTACCAGACAGCCCTCATAAGTACACAGTAGTATGTTTGTTATGGATATGAAGATATTTGCCAATCTTACACTTCCAGTCCTGCCCGCATTATTTCATGCTGTACTTCATGCAGAGAGCAGTCAGGACCAAATAGTAATAAACAGAAGATAGAATTTACTTTGATTCTTTTGCATTGTTGAATGTTTTGTTGTACATTGTCAAAATTTCATGTGAAATCAGGATATGATGAGAAAACCTGTTTACATGTTCTCTCTTTGGAAATACAAGCTTCATATTATCTGATACTTGAAGCTCCTCTCATTGCAGGAACTTCACATAGAAGAGAATCGTCTGAGGGATTTAACAGGATTGAGCTGTCTAGAAAATTTGCTACGTTTATATTTGGGATCCAACAGAATCCAGGAAATCTCAGAACTTGATCGACTGGAATCATTACACAACCTGGTGGAAATCTCTCTGGTCAACAATGCTGTGAGTTTTGATGTTCATTTGTGTTCTATGATTAACATGAGGTATCAATTCTTTTGCTGTCACTACACGTTCACACTCATTGTGTGGCAATGAGTGACCTTTGCTAGCATTTAAAGGCTGGACATGATTTTTGTGTTTTTTTTTTCACTAAGATAAATTATCACATTTTCTTTGAGCAAAATTTATCATCACCAGATGAGAGAACTTGAAATAATTGTTGTAGCAGTTGTGATTTTGGCAATCAAAAGATTGAAGGATTCATGTGTCCAAACTGGATAATATATGGATCAAAGAACAGATTATAGTGAAGTAAAATCCCAGACTTTAAATAGGCAGCTTCAAATCAAGCTGGGTTCAGAAATCAGTTTTTATTTAAGTCCTGTATGAGACTGACAAGGACTTTTATTGAGGGAAGCTTTAAGCATTTGATTTTTTTAATCTGTTACTAGTTACTGTTTGTAACCTCTTGTCACTTATATTCGTTATATTTATCAAAGTTTTGCCAAACAAACCAAAATCTGAAAAAGTGTGTGTAGAATAGAAATGTTACACGAATTTCCTGTTCTCAGATTGCACGTCGTTTGATGCATCGTGTTGTCCTCGTCCATCGTCTTCCCCGCCTTGCAGTTATTGATGGCATTTTGATTACAGAGGAGGAAAAGAATAAAGCTGAACTGTATTATGCAGACCAAACACAAGTTAACACAGTAAGTATCGGTCAAGATTTACCTCAAAATTTTTTATAGATAGATTTAGTTTCCGTTAAGTTCATGTGAGGGTTAAGCCTACACAGCGTCTGCGTCTGCCACCAGTATCAGGAAAAGTTTTTTTCAAAAAATAGTCTTCAAAACTTGACATTTAGATAATGATAAGTAACACTTGATTACTTTATCAGCTATGCTTACTTTGAAACCTAGCATATATATAAGAGATATTGCTTCTAATCCATTACTAATTCAAACAGGACCCTGTACCTTTGTGAGAAAGTAGGTAAAAACAAAAATGCTTTTTTTAATAGGAGTGTACATCAAAAAGTGAGACACACCTTGTTCATTGCTGTCTCTTTTATAAATTAAAAAAATACCATACGAAAGGATTGCTGTGATTTTGCTGAGAATTGAAAGATGATATTATTTCTATGGCTAATATAAAGACAACACCATATTCTTTTCATGTTTAAATTCTTGTTATTCAATGAAGATATATAATGTTAGATCAGAAGATTTTGTAGATTTCCTTTTCAAAGTTGACCCCCTGTTCACTACCTGGTTTTCTTGCTGCAGGTTCAAGGTCCTTTGGCAGGCCTTGATTCTGGCTTGCCAGGTATCAACCATTACAAACCAAGTGTTCAGGTCAAAGTAACCAACATGCAGCTGACCTCTCCACCAGTCTGGGGCAATACAAATTTGTATGAAGATGAATCAGGCCAAAGAGGTATGATTTTGCCAGCAGGCAATTGTTCATTTCGACAGGCAGTGTTCAGAAATGGAGTAGATCTATATTTGCTCTATCAATCCCATCTAAACTTAAGGTGCATGTATTTGTGAACAGTATTCACACTGTTATTGTCTCACTACTGGGGCATAATTCATGGGGAATGACTCATCAGTTAAAATGACCAATATCATTGTATGTTTTCACTCATTTTCTCACAGAGAAAACCAGTGCTTGCTGCTTATTTTGTCTACTTCCTAACAGTAAAATATTGTCAGAAATGCATTTTGCTACATTTTGCATGTAGAATTCTAATATAAATTTAAATTTAAAAAATTGAGGTGACTGACTGTTCATAGGCAGGGGAGCAGCATATTTAATCTCACGCAGAAGTTTATCAAACATGAAAAGAGAAAAATACTGACAATACTGGGAAGATGTCTTTTCAAAAGTTAATTTATTTTGTTATGAAATGCAGAAAATGTCTAGGTACATTTTTAGCACTGTCTTTCATGTAAGTGAATAATTCAGGTTCAGTTTTGATGGTGACACTGTTGACTTTTTACTGACAATCTGTTTAAATATGAATACAGATAAAGAAATTTAATCATAATGATATGATATGTTTAAAAATTTCATATCAGAGTCTCTATCTTTTGAAACACTAAATCATTTTGTATGAGTTATGAGTTAAAATATCAGTTTTCCTTGCTTTTGTCGTTTTGTTTTTTTTCACAAGGAGGAGGACGTAACAAGCGACAGGCAAGAGACATTCCTCGTCAGGCATATGGTCTGCCAGGTGGCGGTGGCACCAACAGCACAGCTACCGCAAGTGGAAACAACAACCGGATGCAGTACACCTACCTCAGCCAGATGCCTTATTCCTCCACTCAGACAGCTGAATATGTGGAAAATATTGCAAGGTGAAGCATTTAATATATCCATATGTAATAATGTGTAAGTAAATTGGATTACTGTTATATTTCTAGGTTCTCAGTCCCTAATCCATCTAAATTTCATGCATTCAAATAAAACCTTTCTGTAGCTGCTAAAATGCTGAAATTTGTAAAAGCATTAATCAGTAGAATTTACTGTACAGAAATATTGTCAGTGAAGATGCATTATTCCATAACATTTTTCATAAACTGATCATTTTCATGTATTTATTTCAAGTTTCTGTCATTCATACCATTTATTCACTTTGAGAATAATTGTATAACATCATTTTCAACAACCAGATGATGTTTTTTTATTCTTTAACATTCCAGATTGAATCAGCAAAGGGCTGCCAAAAGATAAAAAAAACAACAAAATATGGAATGCTGTGGTTCACATGAATCTGTACAAGTTTAGAGCTTCCTCCAATATGAGCATCAGCTTATTTGCGTGCACAAGGGACTTAGTGCTTTTAATGCCCTTTTCAGACATGAATTACCATATACCATATTATTTCATAACTTCATTCATCATCATGTCTTATATTTGGATGCTTGCATTGTTTTTTATAAAAAACTGGGTCTATTAGAAATCCTATTTAATCCCCCATTCCCTTTCAGTCTAAGATTTCTCTGTTACACCCTGTACTTTTATCAAAAACTTGGAAAGTCTTCATTCCTGAAAGAAAGTGACAGAATTCAAGCTGTCTTAGACTGTGATCGCTTGTATATAATGTCTTTGTGTGCAATCATTTTTGAGTCAAATGGGAGTAGAATTCAAAATTATAAAATTCCCATGTTGCTGTGCATAATGTTGCAGGCATGATGTGCAGTATGATGCTGTCTGCATGCAAGAATTTTTATGAGCACCATCTGAGTTTGCTTTATCCAATACTTGCATTTAATTTTTATGCAAGATTTATGACTGCATTTTCATTTCCAGCTGAGATATCTGTGATTTGGAGCATTTCCCCATATTTTATAATTAGAGAGCATCACTCTTTGCAGATACATGCAACTATATATTGCTGAAGAATATGGTATAGACTAGACTGTGTTATTGGTCAAACTCCAGTCATTTGAAAGTTAAAAAGGGAGGCTTGAATGTGATCTTCATTGCAACTGTCAGGCTTGCTTACAATTTTTGCTACAGAGATGTAATTTGCAAACAATAAAATAGCCATTACACATGAAGAATTTCATTTCTGTCAATGATAAAATTCTCTTTTGGAGAAACAGTTTTCAAAACAGAAAATGAACCAGATCATGAAATAGTCCGATATGCAAACTTCTAGCCCGTTTGATCAAATCTAGCACTATGCAAGAAATAAACAGTGATGGTCACATAGATCAAAAACAAATAAGGAATTTGTAGCATGTAATGAATATAAAACAACAGAAATAAAATAATAAAAATGAGATAATAATCTACCTCATGCAGTCTAATGATAAATCATTCAGTTCAGATGCATTATTTCAATGGACCAGTTGGGCTTGATTGCAAAAAAGGAGTTTTTCATCCAGTTGCCTAACAGTCTATGGCATGGACTAATGTTCTTGCAAAGAGTGATCATTTTGCAGTGCGTGTATAATGTATCATTCACATATCACTTCACTGACAATTTTGCCTTGTTATTAGGAAGAGAAAAATGTTACATGGTTTGTTAATATACCTGTGATATATCACATGTGGTTGCACTAGATATGATTTATTGAATACTTATACATATAATTTACTACACATTCGCTGGATTTGCATAATGCTTCAGGTTTTCCATTTTCATCAGTGGTGAAATTTTTACTACAAAAATCTACCAAACAGTTCAAGATAGCAAATGTTTTTTAAATTACCAATGAAGTCTTTTTTTGTCATCATTCAGAAATTTAACCTGGTCATGACCATCAGACAATATGTGGGCAATTTAAAGCCATTGTTTATATTTCAGCATTGTGCATTACTGTGGGATTGACAAAACATTCTCTACTATGAATGAGGAAATTGTGACTAATAATAATGGAGCATGAACTTTTAAGTTCTTTTGTTGTTTTACTCTCAATGAGTTGATAAGAGCTGCCTGATTTCACTGTCCTTAATGATGCAGTCAGATTCCAAATTTTTATGTTCCTTTCATCCCACAAATTTATTTAATCCCCAGCTGATGTGTCAGTTACTCAGTGTACCCGGTTAAATGTTGCCCCTACAAATTCTCTGAGATAACAATGTGACTCAGATCAAGAAAAAGTCAATTCATTCTGTTATCAGAAGCCTGTACAAAATATAATTCCTGATCTATCCTGAAAATAATTGCATATGCCACACAAAAGAAACAATTGGCAGAATATTATGAGAGAACTGTTCCTGAAAATTTGTCTTTATAAATGGCGACTCTGTACATGGATAGAATCTGACATGAATGAGCTAGGTTCTGTGCCAGAAAATCTAATAATGTTCTACATCATTATACTGTTTTTTGTCATGAAAGTAAGAAAAACATTGTTTTGCTTTCTTTTGTTGTGGTATTATTTTAGTAATCAGCAATATCAAAATAAATTATTATTAACAAGTATTTGTGACAATAAATGTTGCAAACTGTTGACCTTTACATTCAAGTATTGTTAATCAAAACTGAATCAAAAGACAGATGTACAAATCCACAAATGTATGTGTTAATATAAAAACTTTTCAAATGCTTTATCCCATTTATATATTACCAACCTTTTTAATTATGGCCTTCAAACACGTTGATCCACAAATGGTGTATTGCTTGTATATAGAATTTTATCTTGTGTGCTTGTATTGCAAGGGACACTATGAAAATGCAAGTGATATGGATGAATTTACAGCCCATATCCCAGTGAAAGTAATGTGTAACTATGAGACCATTTTGGTTTTTGTCCCAAAGTATAATTATGAGACCAGTTTTGTTTTTGTCTTCCCTATAATCTGTTGTTATATCACGAATATTTAATAAATCTGTGAAAGAATTTTTGGCTCAGTCATTATAGATGTATTCTTGCGTGTGTCAACTTTGACTCTTTTACAACAACTGTGAATATATCGGGATTTAGTAATTGTTTTTTCTTGACAATCTGAAGAATTCTGCCTGTTTCATGATAGTGTTATTTCATCCATAAAAAAGACAACCCCATATTTAAACAGCAGAAAATGTCATTGTTTTGTATCAATGTATTCGTTTCTGTCGACACCTTAGTGTATTCATCTGTTGTGAAATAAAATGCTCACAGAACATCAGTTTTATATGTGTTGACGAGCGCTTCTGTTCTCTATGCTCAAATGATTTGATTTGAAATTTGAATGTTTGAAACAAGTCGCAATAAACATGTGATACTACAAAAGTGAAATGAATTACAGCTTACTGTCTCTCTGATAGCTCTTATGTGACTGAAAATATGCTTTTTTTTCCTAGTATAACCTTAAAACTCGAATATTTAGATTCAGTTCGTTTCCTTTTTTTTTTCTGATCAAGTTGTTTTCTCACTGTTGTTGTTTGCTGGTGTGGTTGTTGTGATTTTTGTTGTTGTTGTTACTGTTGTTGTCATAATTGTTAGTGCAATGGACAATGCAGTTTCCAAGCATAATTATATGGCTTTGAATGTTTGAGAACAATTAGCTTATGAATCTTGTGTTGCTGTGGAATACTATAATTAAAATCAAACTGCCTTACCAAACAATTTATCCCATCTGCATATACCTTCATAATTAAATACCAATTTGCTTGTAGTGCTCTTTAATTTTGTCTCTTCAATTTTCTCTCTTTCATTCGTCCTTCAAAGGTGAAAAATATCAATGTTGTCATCTTGTCTCAGGCTAATTATTTTTATTTTATTGTTAATTTTCATCCGGTCTCTTCTGACATTGGTGAAATGTAGCATATTGGTTAACAAGCATTCAGCAAAAAAATATAAATATGCAAGTGGAAAGAGGCAAATCTATAGTAGGAAGTCAAACAAAAATAAATGAAATAATCACTAAAGCAACCTTTTTACTTTTTTTGATGATACCAATAATTAATTAATTAAAACTTTTATTTTTATAGAAGATACTTCATGCAGTAAATATTCCCTTTTTTTTGGACAAGAGTTTTTTTTTTTTGTGTGTGTTCTAAAAACAATGATGGGGTCTATTTATTACTTTATATTATTATTTAATTATTAGGTACAGGTATACAAAATACTGTAACATATCAGATGGAATTGAACAGTACGCGATAATAAAATAATTAGGGACATTTCACTTTTTGTCTGAACTGAAGAATTACATTTTCATGTAATTTAAATGATGAATCAAGTACAATAGAGGTTAAAACATGATGCTATTTATTACTGACATTGCCACAACAACTGCCTGACATGAAGAAAGCTTTTAATATAATTCATAGCTATTGTATCAAAACAAAATGTGAGCAAATCAAAAACATCATTTACGCTCGGGTGCCATAAAGAAAAATAAAGATGTAAAAGTAAAGGGACGTAACTCGACGACGCGTTTTTTGCTTCCGTGTTGCTGAAATCAGGTGTTCTTTCAAATTAGTGAATCGCTCCTTCATTATAACTCTTTTTGATCTCCTTCGGCGTTGCCGACGTATACAAGGTACACGTTTATCCTAGGTTATTAATGATGAATTATTTTAAGCATATTAGATTTCCATTTTGCTGTATATTTAGGTGAATATTCACTGTCACTAATCAGTAGATCTGATGTCAGTGCCAATCCCCGAACCGGTTAGCTCTCATGTTCATTTGAAAACTATCAGACCAAGATCCAGGTCTGTGTCTGTTCGTGCATATTTCGACTAGATAGTTTGTGTTAGTGCAATCATCTTCTCTTTAACAGATATCAGATGAATCTAGATCTCGCAAAACAATGTCGTGGTCCAATAGACTGAGTAGATTAGATCTAGGCTAGATCTAGATCTAGTTGCAGAATTAGGTCAGTTATCTGTGACAACAAAGTTTGACAGAAAATAGGGAATTGCATGTTTTATAGAATTGTCTTATTGTTTTAATTTAAATATTATTTTTTATTATTTTAAGAATCCTTTCTACCAAATTAAATTACCCCATGCCAACTGACAATATATAATCATTAATGATGATCAAAGTTTCCGTCCTTGTAACAAATGATTTATATCTCTGACACTTTCCTCATTTCCAGTCTGTCCTGGAAATTTTTTAATAGTGGTAACTCTGGTTGTCCTAAAAATAGTGACAGTTTGTGTTTCAATTGCGAAGTAGTGAATTTTGACATAATTTGTGTCATTTCTTCAATTTCCAATGTAAAATGAAAAATGGGCATGCCCACTTATGCCCATTCCTGTTCCATTTCGTCTGCCTAGACAGTAATCCATTTTTCTACTAAATTGCTTTTTGGGTAAAAAATGACTATCGTACTCGTTTGATTTCCCCACAAAATTTGATGGTACAACATTGCAATGCCAGCATGACATTAAGTAGATCTAGATCTACTAAATTTGTTCTTCATTTCTCACCTAGAAAAAAAAACAAAAAAAATACTAAGTAATGCTCTGCTACATGTCTCTCATTACCTCAGATTAGTATTCTTTACTCATTTATCTTTGACAATTTAATGTACAATATCTACACTTTCTATGATCAATAAATAGCATGTAGTTACTGATCCTATGGTGAACGCATAGTGATCAATGTGGAATGGGCTTATAGATCTAGGGCTTGGCATAGGCATAGAAACCTGGCACTGAAACTTAGGGCTCAAGGCATAATCTTCCATTCTTCTTAATATTTGCAACAGTTATATCTAAAAAGCTGTTGGTACACCTATAGAATTTTTATAAAATATTGTCATACCCTTTTTTCAGTGTATATGTGGAATTATGTCTTCACATTCATAGTTCCCCTCCATAGAGGACCTATCATTAGTCAATTTTCTCTGTAGCTCATGACTATGATGTAACAATGTAATAATTATATTGTACGTGGGAAAAACTGCAAGACTGAGATTAGCCAAAGGAAATGTTGAGTGCGACCAAGTGTCGCGGTCTCATTTGACACACTCTGAGCTTTTAGTCTTTGCAAATGAAAGAATTCTCTGAGTTTTGATGGGACAGATCACCATGCTCATTTCACTTCCATTGTAAATTACAAATACTCCTAATCTAATGAAGACGGTGTGTCCTATTCCTTCAGATCTTGTGAGCAAATGCTTTCAATTGACGAACAATTCTTATCATCCGAAAACTCATATAAATGTCAATAAGTGATCACCTAGGACAGTTTTTTGCTGACATTCATACTTAAAGTGATGGTCAGCTCTGGAGAGCACATAATCATGACCAGAAAACATTTTTTTTTAAATTTTTCCTACTTTTTTGAAATTTTTATCACAGTTCAGCTGAAATTACAGCCATTTTTAACTGTTTTCTGACTCAGATACCAAAACCTATACCAATAATTTTATTTTGTTCAGGTTCAAAAAGGCTACATTTTCATTTCGTGAAAAAAAAAAAAAAAAAAGAAATTTGGTACCTGAGTTGGAAAATAGTTAGAAACGGCCGCAACTCGAAATCACCCGACAAAACTTCCGACTCATTTGCCCTGGGCGCAAAACAAATGTATACACTGTTAAATATGTGGATGATGTTGGCAAAGTGAAACGCACAAACAATGACATTCACCTTTCTGACAAAAAGCTCAACAATATTCCTCATGTCAAAAATATAATACATCTTGTTTTTGTTTTTTTTTAATCGCTACTCTAGTGCTAGTTTAAACATAATTCTATAATTTAGGTAGTTGAACATCACCTTTTTTTTTTCATTATATGCACTTATTATTTGTATTGTTATTTGTTTTTATTTTCAGGTCATTGCCAACAAGTGCAGATATTTGCTCCTGTATTCAATCTTTGAAATAGTGGCTGAGCTCAGGTAGAGTAGTCCCTCCTGACCCACAACAACACTCATTTCTTGAAACCGAGGATCACTATAACCTCTCAAAATGGCTAACTGTGGCTGGCTTTGGAGCATCATCTGGTTCATCATCCTCATCATCTTCGGATGGCCAATTGGCTTTCTCTGTGCCATTTTCTTTGTAATACTAAGCCCATGTGCAGCTTGTTGTTCAGGCTGTAATGAATTGATAAATTTGTTAGAAAGAGGAGTGAAATTACCACTAACATGTGCTCAGAATATGGTATCAGGAAAATCTATGTGTTAAAATAGTGTAGCTGATTTTTTTTTTTTAATTTAACATGAAGCCTCATTTTATAGTAGAAACAATAGTCTCTCAAATTATCTCCTACATTACTTTGGTCAAACAGTTTTTAGCATATCTCTTCATGTACAAAATGAAAGAAAAATAACAGCAACAAAAATAACATGATGCACAAGAACAACCACCATGCAAACTCAACATAGAAATCAATCAGATGTGTATAGTAAAACTGATAATCACATAAATGACAAATGTTACAGTACTGTGAACACAGGATAGCCATAAATTCTCTGTCTAACTTCAGTATTTGACTAAAATGTGTGATTCTATATAAGAACAAAGGGGCATTCATAATTTCATATTCAACAATACTAGGCCCTTCTAGGTGGCAAACTGAGTTGGGGACATAATTTTTACGTTTTGTATTTTATAATGTAATTATTGTGACCAAATTCTGGAAGTTGTATTGATATTCAGTACATAGACAATGTTATTAGCTGATTTTGAAGAGCATGAATTAGTTTAGTTCCACAGGAAATGTGAGAAGTTAGAATAAAATTTTTTCATAGAATTTATAGTCATGTTCAGAAGTTCTGAAAACTAGCATTGATGAATAAAAACATATAAACAATCAGGCAGCTATGCAGTATGTGTTAAATCATGGACTGTTCCTTTGTTGAGCTGTGTGAAATTTAAAAGGCATGCCTTATAAGCGAGCGAATCACTTATTTCAGAACCATTTACAGTTGCAGAATGTAACCATCAGAGCTACTGGTAGTTCTGTTTGTACCTGAGAGAGGAACTGCCATCAACTTGTGAAGATGTAAATACATAGTTAGCATGTATGGGGAAAGTTCAGAAATTCCCACCTCAAGATATGTTAAATCTTACACATTGTAGAACTTTTGATTTTGATGCTTGTAATGCATACAATCAAACTTCTGGATAACGACACCCCTGAATAATGACAACCCCTGGATAGCAACATTGACCTCTAGTCCCGATTTTTTTGCTATATATTATTAGTAATAAAAACCCCAAAATAGCGACATACATTTTAGTAAAACCCCTGTT
>JBCEWB010092608.1:0-12406 GCA_039654565.1 Peronia peronii
GGGGGAGATTTGTTTTGGTACGATTATTTTGTTTTGGGTTTTACCTGCCATCATGCAATTGTGCCTGTGACATTTTCACATGCTGAAGGTCACTTAGGCCGGGTAAAGACTGATAGACGTGAATAGATAAATAAATTGTTACAGCTTCCGGACCTCAAGCTAAATACACTCCTGACACCGAGTCAAACTTAACTCTGTATGCTGGTAAATTGACCTGGGAGGGACAGCTTTCAGATTAACCCATTCAGTATGAGAACTGAGAGGTACAGACCAAATGGATATTGTCACACTGGTAAGCCTTCTCTTCAATAAACTCAATATTTTCTACCCACAAACACAGATATTGGTCCTGGACATTACAAAATATACGAGTAATATATATTTGTGATCTTGATTAGGAGATAATTCATATAAATGAACATGTCATATCTGTGACCTGTTACAAAACGTGTCCTGGGCTGGACTGCAAATGATCTATCTGTCTTATGGTTTATTGTCAAAGACGTTAACTACTGCTTAGAACTGACTTCATCAGATTGTATCATAAAAATATATTGAACAAATGTACGGTTTTTCTAAACGTAATAGGAAAACTAGAGTTGAAAATTTAGAAAGTTCCAGAATTTAGGAATGAGCTTGTTTTAAGAAAGCAGTCGTTAATGTAAATTTGAAGATACGGAGGACCTCACTACTTGGTAAACAGACAAATAACTTTCCATACCATTCAGCAAGGCAATGTTTTGCATCTGAAAGGCATCGTGTAATTATGTAAGACACTTGACCTACAGACTATGCGATTTCCTTTACAATGCATATTACTACTGCCTATTAAAATTGATCCGAAACTTATTCCCTGAAGTGTCTTCTTTGTTCGTGGTTAATTATGAGAAAGGCACGTCTGATTTCTTGCATGTCAAATTTTCTGGCAAGTATGAAGAGAACATTAGGAATGACCTTGGAATACCTGCTTCCCATACCAGGTCCAGGTTGAAATACACAGTTTTGTCACGGAACTGTGAGCACATCGAGCCAGTAGCCCAGAGCCGATCATATCGCTCACTCACCAGCGCCTGACCTGCTTCCAGGCACGTGTGTTTGTTTATAATGAATGTGTGCGCCCAGTGCTCAGGGGCAGCTGGTATACAAGATACCGTTCTCCCCGCGTCCTTTCTTCTCCCTCTCTTTCACTGTCCTAGTCGATCTTCAATTCTAGGCCAGTGCTCATGAAGTATTCTAGGTGCAGTCAGAGATAGGAGATTGGTACCATGGGAGAGGGAAGTAAGTAAGATAGCCTATTCCAGAGGAGCTTTAGAGTTTGTGTCGGCCTTCTTCCTTTAATGGAAAAATTAAGACCAAATAGAGAAAGAAAAGGCGGAAACAGAGAGAGAAAGAGGAAGGGACTGTGTATGTATGTATGAGAGAGAGAGAGAGAGAAAGAGGCAGGGAGACAGATAACTAATTAAATAGATAGAATGACAGACAGATAACAGGCAGGCTGACAAAAAGTCAGACTGTCGGACAGGCAAGTAGACAGGCAGGTAGGTAGGTAGGTAGGAAGGTAGGTAGGTAACAGGTAGGTAGGTAGGTAGATAGGTAGGTATGTAGGTACGCAGGTAGGTAGATAACTAAGGATGAAGATAGTTTAGTAAATAATTATTTTGAGAGAGAGTCGAGACACTGAGAGAGAGAAAGAGAGAGCAAGAAATGAGAGCGAGAAAGAAATGTAAATACAAGGTAATCCTATTTTCTTAAAATGAAAGGCTTAAGAAAAACAGAAATGTAAAAAGGAAAAGTGCATGCAAAGCACAGCCTTAATAACGCAATTGCGTGCTTTCCTTTATTTTCCTGTAAACTTCCTTTTAGAATCATTTTCACTCCACACCGTCTTCCCTGTGTTGAAAATGTTTAGGACCAAATTTACTCAACTTCTAAAGCCTTTCATTTATTTTATTTTCTTTCGGTGTTATCCCATGGTATGTCATGTATGTTTCTCATTCACCTTTCTGGTTTTCTGTCTTTCCACTCCAAGGTTGACCTCTACCATCCTTCTCTAATCTCTGAATCAAAGTTTCTCCCAGTCTCTCGAAGTCTCCTAACCTTCCTTATTTATATAACTCTCTGGACCTCTCACAGCATCTCTATAAGTATCGCCGAGTTCTCCCAGATTATCTCAGTTCCACTCATCCCCCTCTCCCTGCCAAGTCTTAGTCTCGTCCAATGTCTCCTAATCTATCCAACTGGTTCAATTTCCAGTCTCTCCCAGACTCTTCTAATCCCCCCCCCCCCCAACCATTCAGTCATCTAGATTTTTAAAGTCTATCTTAGACTCTCCCAGACTCTCCTAGCTCTTCTCTTTACTTCTTTTTCTCTCAGATTATCTCAGTTTTTCTATTTTCCATAGGCTATTCCAGACTCCGTCATCTCTCTCCCAGTCATTCCCAAACTCCCAATTTCTCTCCCTTCTCTTCTCCTGTTGTGTCTCATATGGTGTGAATCATCGAGCATTCACCAATCATAGAGTGATCACACAGAAACTCATAGCGCACCAGTTAACTCGATTTATTGCACAGAGAGATTCGGACATAGTGATACTGACACATGTACCGATTATGGTTTAGACATTATCTACAATCGACCACAAACATCATCATAATAACACTGAACATCAATATTACATCATTTCAGGAAATGGACATAGACATAGACATGACGTGTGATAACATTATCTTTGGCAGGACCTACATTGTTGATTAACATAAATAATCAAAATAATCATATTATTGACCAATTTCTCAAAGGGAAACAACTTTTGGCCAAGGGAAACAAGTAGGTCCCATAACACTCCCTAGGTTGCCCCAGCCTCTCTCAGTTTGCCGCAATCTCTCCCAGCTCTCCCAATCGTTTTTAGTGTCTTTTCTTAGATCCTTTCCTGGATAGGTTCTCCCACACTCGCCCAACCCAACAAAACGTCCCCGTGTTTCGCTTATGGTCGAGTCTCTCTTATTTCAACTCACCTCTCTGTCTCCATAGCTCTTTTTTTGTTCTTGACAAAGAAAATGCATTGTTCTCTGACAGCCTCTCCCGACCTTAGAGCTTGTTTATTCTGTCTCCACATTTCATGGAAACGAGAAATCGGCTCATCTTGTGTATCTTCAGAACTCTTTTCCCATCCCCCGTTCTATAATTATAATGATTCCTCATCTGCGTCATTATAAACTTATATGTAACAAAGTATAACTACTGTATACATCTTCTTCTTGAAAATAAATCGAAAGATGAATTTTTAGAACAATAAACCGAAAGATGAAATTTCCAAACTCTGTAGCCAAGTCTATCCAGTGCTTGTTTATTCATGTCCAAAATGTCCCTGGAATATTATTTTAATTGGTGACTTTTATATTGAAGATACAGACTCTGAAAGATTGTCTTCTTTTAATTGCATATAGACACACCGATTGTGGCGATCAATGTGAATGAACCCAAAATTGATACAAGAGAAAACAATCCTCGAAAAGCATGAAATTGGAGATAGAGTAAAATCGCTCTGAGTAAGCTATCCAAGGCATCTCCTTGCCACTTTCACTCTGTAAGCTTTTGTTGACTAATGAATTGCAGTGTACTTTCCTAGGCTGTATTAACCTTCCTCCGTCCCTCAGGATCTGCCAGCGTCATCATTTTCTTTTGTTCTCATCCTTTCTCTCTCTCTCTCTCACTTTCTTTTTCTCAGGCCAGAAGTTCCTCCATGGCTAATTAATTGCATTGTATTCCGAAAAACTCTTTACTGGGCCCAAGCTAAATGGACTCATCAAAAGATGAAGTGTTTTGCTAAGGAAACAATGCTCCGGCGGGCCCTCTGAATGGCGTCTGGCCGAAGCCAAGAAGTTAGTGTGTCATGAAGAATCCATGCTGAGAAGCTAAGGGGGCAGGCATAGCCAAGGCAGATGGACCGATCAATACTTCTTGTGGAAGCCGTTTTATTTGGGGCGTTTGATGACGCGCAATATTGATGACGCGGTATTGGTATGTTGGGGTCGTATGTTCTAGCCTCTCTCTTTTTTTCTTTTTTTTTTCTTATGGCTTCATCCTATACTATAAATAATGGCACCGTTGGATCTTGTTTTTGACGTCACTCTAATATTTTGTCTGTTCAACTGGCTTCGTTTTGTTTCTTAAGGAGTTTCATTCCTTTCTTGCAAAGTTTAAATCATTTAGTTGATCCGTCTTTTGATGCCAAATGTTAAGTTTATTTGCTCTTACTATTGGTAGGCTTTCTTCTCCCTTAGTATGTATAATAATGCACACTGCTAAGAACATACTGTCAAAATTGTATTTGTTTTAACAACGACTCGAATTGCTACAAATCCCACTAAAGTAATCAATTTTGCTTGCACATCTTTGATCAGTTATGGGAAGTATGAAAAGTCGTACTTCAGCCATCGTCTTTGGTATTTAATAGTGCAGACTGTCACATATCCAATGTACAATCTGCTAAAAATTGATTTGTAATAATAGTCATTGTTGAGTTATGATAATGGATTTTCAAATTCTACCTTATAGAAAACCTATTGTTTAACAAGGGTATTAGATGCTATGATGGACACCATTATTATCAAAGCACTGTAGATACGAATTCATGTTTTGCAATAGTGTTGATTGTCAGTGTCGACAGTTAGTATTACATGCTTTTTTTCCCCCTACATCTGTATCGTTTCCATAATTTCACATGTAAGCAAAAATCGTAGAGAATTGAATAAAAAAAGACATTAAAATTACAGAGAAGGACACACACACGCACACACACACATACCTACACACACAGACAGAGAGAGGGGGAATGGGGGTGAGAGAAAGAAAGAGATGGGAAGAGGGACATACACACACACAGAGAGAGAGAGAGAGAGAGAGATAGAGAGAGAGAGATAGAGAAAGATAGATTCTTATGTATTATGCAAGTACGCTTAGTTTTTATCTGGAACGTAAGTGACTGGGAAAAACTACTGTTTTTCTGATTCTCAAAAAGATCATTATCTTCCACAAAAAAAGAAGCTTGCGGCAAACTATTTTGGCCTGTGGTTCACTTTTCAAAACGTCGTATAATTGCACATTTATCTTTCCAACATATATTCATCCGATTATTGTTTGTAGGACCGAAAAAAGATAAATCTAAATTTAACTGAGAACAACACACTTCTGCAATAAGTCTTTAAACAGTCACATTATCCTTGACCACCGTCACTTAGTCGGTTTACTACCACAACCACTATCACTACCACAATGACCACCACCACCACAACCACTGCTACTATCACTACCACCACAACCACAACCACTATCACTATTACAACCACAACCACTATCACTACCACAACCACTACCACTACCACTGCCACAATCACTACCACTATCACAACCATTACCAAAACCACTATCACTACCACAACCACAACCACTATCACTACCACAACCACTATTACTATTACAACCACTATCACTACCACCACCATGACCACTGCCACTGTCACTACCACCACAACCACAACCACTATCATTACTATAACCACTATGACAGCTACTACTACAACCATTATCACTACCACAACCACAACCACTATCACCTCCACAACCACTACTACTATCACTACCACAACCACCATCACTATAACAACAACCACCACTATCACAACCACTGCTACAATCACTATCACCACCACAACCACTACCACGACCACAGCCTCTGTCACTACTAAAGCCACTACCACAAACATTACCACAACCATCATCAATACACTATCATCATCACTATCACTACCACTACTATCATCACTATCACTACCACAACCACTTCCACTATTGCAACTGCTACAACCATTGGCACTTGCATCACGACTGCCATTGTTACCTCGTTTACTATTAACATCGCTTCCATACCACTATGATTTCAAAAACTACAAGAAAAGCAGAAACAACAACAACAACAACAACGACGACGACAACAATAACAACAAGAATAACAACAACAACAGCAATAGTTTGCAGCGACAGTGACGCCAAAACTAGAACTATAAATAAGGCAGAACCTCAGGTAATATAAATCCCTATCCCTTTCAGCAGTGTAAGATTCTTAAAGGTATCGCGTTTTTCCCGTCTGACATTATTGGTGTAATAACATTTAATGTAAAGCCAGAATCGATATGATTTTACCGCTCCATTGCACATCTTAAGCTATCCCGTCACCGAAGCCTATATAACTGTCATGTGTTGGTGAATCGACCCGGCCTCTTATCTTTCTTTATCCTCTCCTTCTCCTTCCTCCAAGATGTCACGCTAAGGAACACAGAGATCGTGAGAGTCGCCATAAAAATGCCTGGGTTTTGTTGTTGTTGTTGTTGATGATGACTGTGTGCGAATTTTCAAATTGATTTTTATTTTTGCACTGTTTTTGACGAGCATTTAGCATTTTTCTTCAACAGATGAAAAATTTTATTCATGTTTTTTAAACCTGACATTTTGGAATGAGCCCATGAATTAAATGTCATGAGGAATTTACTGCAGTGTGCTTGCAGGTAAGACCGTATGTTTGACAGTAAGTATTAAAAGAGTGTCTGTGAAAAAAGCAAGTAAGAAAGGAAAATGTGGGAATAAATGGAAAATACAACAAAGTTATGCGCCACCTTCCATGACAGGACAAATCAAAGTCGGTTAATGTATTAATGGCCGAGTGTATTGTACGAAGACAATCACTATGTCAGCACGGAGACCTACAATGGTGTCGAAAACAGCATCTTCAGTACTGTAGTGCCTCGACCAGCGGCCAAGTTTAGGGACCCGTATGCTTCGAGCTGTGAATGTGAGCTCTAGTGGTACTTTTTCATCCTGTGTACTTTTTCGCCCACCTAAGATACATCGGTCTTTTTGAAGGTCTAAAAATTAGTTTAACCAGTGAAATATCAAAAGATGTCTTAGTTTCAATTGAAACAGAAAAAATTGTCGATATTTCACAGGTTAAACTAATTTTTAGACCTTAAAAAAGACCGATGTATCTTAGATGGGCGAAAAAGTACCAACCTCCCTCCAGTCCATAGTTTAATCGATTTATTGAAGCACCATACAGTTTTAAGAAGATTAAGTGTCAGATGGACGCGTTTCAGTCTGAGTTTCAAACGATTTCTGAGATCCTAAAAAAAAAAAAAAAAGAGGAAGGAAGGGGCGGGTGAGGGTAGACGGGCACGATTATTTAGCAAAAAAATAGGGCACGAGATTTGCAGATGAAGACACAGAAACGTGACAGATGGCAGACTTCGATTGATATACGCATGTTAGCAACATGACGTCATGGTTATAGTTTCTACAGTGAGGATGAATCTTACGTATTGTATGTGTAATAACGCAAACCACACCATGTGATACTCGAGAAAAATGTTATCATAATATTTACGGTGACAAAAACAACAACAACAACAACTGGGACTTTAGAACATTAGCTCTCAGTTTCATCATATTTTTGTGGATATGGAGTGACAGTAAAAAAAAAAGAGATGTGAAGATCAGGGTTACTCAAAAGCTAGAGATTCCATGATTGAGAGAAACATAGTTAAGAAATGCGAATCAAGTCGATACAACTGAAAAGGGATAGAATTAGATTTTTACCTATAACAGATTCAATATGCATTGGAATTCTGTTAGAGGCAGATATATACATCTAACTGAACGCCTTGAAAGTGAAATAAAAATGGGTTAAAAATGTTTTACATTCTTTAGTAGAACTTAAGAAAGTAGAAGAAATTGTACATTACTCATGCAAAAGAAGAGAATGTTAAGGCTTTGCTCTATATGGACGCCTGTAACAAATATATTTAAAATACATGTGGAACATTATATAACAATGTTCTACGGACAACTAAAAAGCTGTCGGTGTTTTATCTAGTGCATGATAATATCACAATATATAACGAAAAGGCCAGATTATACACAAATGCCCTTTATTTGTTGCCGGAGACACGATCTCTTTGGGCTGTACTGAAGCCTGGGTCAAACATTGTAAGGTTGGATGGTGGAAGTGACATGGGCAGTAGCAAATGTGATGGCTCAGGGACGAGGGCCTCCGTAGATATGTGAAGATTGCAAATGGTAGAAGATACCTAAGAATGGCTGGTTGGAAAGTATAATGATCCTCTTGAAACACGGGCTTAATGCTGACATGGTTTTCTTCTTCGTTTTCTGATGCCATCTCTTTCGAGATAAGACATAAACTGGCTTTCCATTTGTTCCATTTCTTTGCTTCACGTTGAAGTCCTTCAGTGGTTTTCCTGTCCAGCCTCTGATATCCTTCAGCCATACCCTCCTTCATCAATACAATGTCTTTCACCTGGCCTACAGGAGCTCACAGTGCCTGTCCCTAACGGAATGGGCTACCTCAATTTTGTTGGTCTGAGACGTTGAGTGGAAAGCAAAGACTTTGTAAACCTTTTCGGAAATATAAGACAATTAGAGTGATTGGTTGGCTCCAAACAGTGTCTTTGGAAGCGTAGGAGCCATCTTGTATTTCTCACCGATGAGCAAAAGAATATGCCAACAGCGTTCCGTTTTTTTTTTTTTTTTAAAGCATACCTACTTCTTC
Organism: Peronia peronii; assembly: GCA_039654565.1. Taxonomy (NCBI): domain Eukaryota; kingdom Metazoa; phylum Mollusca; class Gastropoda; order Systellommatophora; family Onchidiidae; genus Peronia; species Peronia peronii. The sequence goes on from JBCEWB010092608.1 coordinate 8,618, forward strand.
TTCTCAGTTCAAAATAAGCCACAACTCAGTAGGATTGAAAAGCCTGTCAAACTTTAGAGAAAAAAAAAGATTATTTCATATCGAAAAGTCTATAAACTGTGTTGATCTTACGTTTTAAACGGTATGCAGTGGGATTTTGACAGAATTGAACGGAACAAGCCTGGTCAGTGGCTTGCCCAATACCTTTTCAAGATCAGTTGAATTCTAAAGCATTTAGTTTGTCCTGAAAAGTGGGTGGTTGTGACAAAGCACAGGATAACGGGGGATGAGGAATTTGAAGTCTTTTATCTATTTCTTTGCTGCAGGCCGACACATTTTCATTCATATCGTTATCTGTCAAACACCCACAAACACACATATCAGATATTGCGTACTTGTGAAAATCGATCGGTTACAAAGTAAATAAACGGACGCAGCGTGTTTGTTTGACTTAGACATGGCTTGTAGCATCTAGTCTAGTAACCACACAGTGATTATCTAATTTAATTCAAAAGTCGCCTTGTCCCCTTTCGGATTTCCTGCATGGTTTGATATGACATCATCCCAGTAAAACATAAATCACTTTCATAGTCTTATTTGATTTCTGATTCTAATTGGCTTGTTTTGAATGAGAAGGGAGCTGGAAAAAATGCCACATTGGTCCTGAATCTCAAAATATATGTCCAGTATATGTAAATTTATGCATAGTATATGAAAATTTATGTCGAGTATTTTATAATCGATGTCAAGTGCATAGTCATTTATGACCAATGTATGGAAATTTTACCTGATGTTTGCAATCTATAATCCTTGCATCTTCATCCTGAAGGCCGGCTCGCAGCATTGAAATTTGCGGCCTCTCTCTCTCTTATACAAGTTCTCTCCCTCCCTAATATTGGCTCTCTCTCTCTCTCTCTCACACATACATCTCTCTGAATGTCTCAAACTAATGTTCTTTAAACACTCTCTATCATTCAGTGAAATACCGTCGTTCTCTCCCTCCTCTCATTTTTTCGCACACACATTTAGAAAAAATCATCTCACATTCTCTCTGTCATTCATACGTACAGAAGTACTGCCCTTCCTCTCTCATTCATACTCTTTACTGGAAAATTGTATCTTTCTCACCCCCCCCCCCCCTCTCTGGCACACACGAACACTCTTAGTAGTCTTAGTCTCTTAACCACTACTCTCTCCTCCGTTCCCACAGTGACAGAGATACTATACTGTCCAGCAACCAAATTCCTGTCAAATTTTCCCTGGCCTGCCATTTGAGGTGGTGCCACAGCTATGTAAAATAAAATAATCATTGCATTAAATCTATAACCTACATGCGCACAAAGTGTTGCACACCAGCTGTGCGTCACCCGTGATACCCGAAATACCATAGTGCAAGGAGGAGCGCCCTTCAGTCCATAAATGGGTGATGTTAAAAATGCCCGAAAATTGGATCCGTTCGATTCAATTAACAACACTAGCAAATTAATTTTCCATCGTAAATGTTCAGTATTTCAGTAATACAGCCCCACCCCCTGTCTCTTCCTTTGCCTTTCCAGGACGGGCTATACGGAACTCATGATCACCAGTTTGTTTGTATATATCAATACCATAAGTACAATAATACAATCTACTTTTTTTTTAAAAGTCATATCACACCAGAATGTTGCACTTAAGTGCATATTTTGTTTCTTTCGTTTCTTTTCATTTCTTTTTTTTTTTGGGGGGGGGGGGAGCGGGATAATCAACGCCGTCCTTCCTCCCCCCCCCCCCCCCCCCCCACCCCATCCCCTTCATTTTAGGGAGTAAGAAACCTGGAGGAAATGGGAGGAAAAGAAAAAGAAAGTTATTTTACCAAACTTTACTTTCGATCTCTCAAAATGGCTGGACCTACCTTGAAGTCTGGTATGTCATCCCGTCTGATCTTTACCAGCTTATTTTTTTTTTTTTTTTACCTTTAAGCTTATAAAAGGATGGACAAACCACGCCGTTTTTTATCAGCATTGATGGGGCAAAATGAAACAGCAGTTCATCACGATTTCACATGGGTCGCGCACATACATAATTTTGGCATGCACATTAATTGTATTTACGTGCATTGCGCACAGGAGAACCATTAGGAATTAGTCGTTTTCTACTGCACAATAAAGATAGAAAATATTATGTGTTTTTCTCCGTCATTCCTTTAAACAGGCCTCAGGAAACAAACACACACACACACACACACACACACACACACACACACACAAAGACAACGCAAAAACACTCACACAGCCAAAAATGGCAATGACGCTTCCTCCAAAGACAACACATAAAGTAAAAATAAAGTACCAATGAAACGAACTAAAAATCAAATGTGATACAGCCTATGTGAACATGCAGATATAAGACTCAACAAATAAAATCTCTTGTGTAACATTTTGCTCCACTGAGATTTTGAAACAAAGAAAACGGATGACTGAGAGGGAGAAACGATGTAGACCACAATATCAACACCCACTTTTTGCAGTGAGTCAGTTCTGTTGCTGGAGCCAGTGTTTATTTTGGAATATGACGGCAAACAAAGTTATCGTGGAGAACCCATAATTATCTTTGTCTGTTTAGTTTAGCCCCCACCTCGCGTGCTCACACCGAAAATAAAGTCTGTGGTAATACTGCGAGCACCATAAATAGTAGTGCGATTATTGATTTTTAAGTTTTCTGTGTTCTCTTCTTTTTTCTGGTGAATGGATTGGGTGTATTTTTTCTTTTTTAAGAGGTTTACACAGATTTTTTAACCCCAGCTTCTCCGTGTCATATGCTTTTTCTCCTTTGGAAAGTAAACTTTCGGTTCCCAGCCCCCTTTCCCCCACCTTCCCCTCTCTCTCTTGTTATAATGCATACATTTCCACTGACGCTAGGTTATCTATATTGCCTTCCTTACATAGTAGTTGATCATAACAGGCTTTGTACTCTCTGTTTGCTAGTCCTACAAAAAGTGCGTGTTCTCTGGGTAAGAGGAAAATCTCTCTATATTCCGTTCTAACATTCTCTAAGTTCTACTATCTTGTAGTCATTCCTGTGTTTGTTGTTTGTTTATCAGATAACTTAATTAAGCTATAATATTTCCTTTCAGCACACCGGAATATCTAAGTTTGACATCATGATCTTGGTTCTGAAAAACTTCGATGTCCAAGAAGATATCCATCGAGCGAGCCATCTGTTTATCCATAAATTTATCCATTCTCTTTTTACATATTGTTGCAAAGTGTTATGGGGTGTTTGTAAAGTTTCTAAGAATAATCGAAGAGCAGACAGGGTATTTACCTTGAGCAAATGGAAGCAAACATAGAAGCACTAAATCGATTCTATAATTTCTCTATCATCCATGGTTTCATGTTGTATATTCACTCACCATCAATGTATCCTGCACATTGCATTGTACTATGGTCAATACAATTACCCAGACAATCATCATGCACAGTTACGCAGACAATCGTCATGCCACGAGACCATTTGCACAGGGGCAAGGGATGCTCTCTGTTGTTTCCGTAATTATTTGTCCCAGATACACAAAAGTGACCCTGAAATTGTCAACGGAGAAAGGGAATGGATGGGAGGGGTAAAAAGGTGAAGAAAATTCACTCTATGGACAAAGATGGCCAATGTCAGAACAAATTCTAGAAAATAGATCACAGCAGTAGAGTTGCTCTCCTCTCTCTCTCTTTCTCTCTCTCTCTCTCTATTTATCTATCTGTCTATCTATCTATCTATCTCTCTCTCTCTCTATCTATCTATCTATCTATCTATCTATCTATCTATCTATCTATCTAT
>JBCEWB010092619.1:0-12405 GCA_039654565.1 Peronia peronii
TGTCTCTATTTTCATATCACAGCAATATCAGCTGCAAAAACCGATTTTTATATTCCATTTCACCTCGTCAAAAAAGGGGGTTTGTCCATCGTTAGAATTTTAATGAAATCCCAATGCGTGAACTGGTGGGGGATAAGCGACAGGTGAGATGTGAAATGGGGAGGGGAGGTGCATGGTTTCTACACACTTGTGCCTCAGGCCTTACCTTTCTTGTATGTATTACAGCACACTGTGGGGATTGGTACTTGACATGCTCATGGACAATTTCTTTATCCGAATAAATTGTATCTGAGCTTAGTGATGGTTACACTTAATATGAAAGAAAAGTGTGACCGGGGAAGCGAAAGACTTTCGTAATAAGGATATATTTTATATCAGTCCACTGACAAATCACATAGCAAAATTTTGATGACCGTTTCGAAAGATTCTTTTTCAATTGCGTAAGTTTCGTTTTCAGGGTTTTCTTAATAACCGTCTTAGAATGTATGTCCCATTCTGGCACTATTTGTGATATTTTAGTTGATGTGCATGTATTTGAATGTATGTTCTTGATATTATGTGTCTTCCATTGTGAAAGTGAATTTCTTTGCATCCAAACAAAGTTATCCTGTCTCACATCTTACATACAGTCCAGGCCATGCCCAAAATCATCAAGTTTTCATAGTTTTTAAATACAATTTCAGTGAGAGATGAATAAAAGAAAAAACAAATTAAAGCTACTCATTAGAAAGATCACTGCTCATAAGTAAATCACAAGTAACTGCACAGAATAATAATCCATGAAAAAGAGAAGGTTAGCAGAAGCAGAAAAAAAAAAATGAAAGCACTTCGAACTACTTAATTTCTTATCTGAATCAAATATTCTAATATTGCTACTTCACTGTGCATGAAACTTCTTTCAATTCAAAATTTTAATGAGAATAGAAAAGTGCCCACCTTTCCCATCTGAATTTCTTTGAATTTGCCCTTCTTCACTAGAACGAGGAGAGTACAGACTGCCAGTTTCTGTTGCAAGGGAACATCATTCTCACTGCTGCTGGCTGCATTCACACTGGAATCATAGATATCTGACATCACCTTGGAGATATGAGCCAAAGTAACTTTCTTCATTGGGGTACTTTGCACCTTTCTTGGGCTGTTGCAATCTGATTGAATCGAAATGAAACATACCAAGCTGTACTAATATGAAAACAATGAAAAAAGAAAGTCAAGACATAAGTAACCTATAATTTAAGATTTCTCAAATGAAAACAGTTTCTGAAAAAATGGAAAGAAATAAGAGACTGTTATAGCTTGATTAATAAAAATGCCAGTAAGAATCACCATCAGTTTGTTCCGCAAACATATAAAAGATATATTAACATTTTCATAGTCAAGTTATTCGGAGACACAAACTAATCAAACTTCAGCAAAACTATGTCAGAAACACTGAAGCTACATGACACCCAACAGATTCATTAATTAAGCCTATCAGTTAACTGTAAGAAAATCTTCAACATTAGGTGTCAATATACAAGGGAACTTAAAGTAGGCTCTCAGTTAAAGTCAGCCTGCTCCGGCGGTCCCATTTTTTGCCGGGACCTGTCCTGCATTGGCAGGGATATATAACCATGCACGCACACAGCAGTTCCACACTAGGCTCTTGTTGCCCTTTTTGTGTTCATTGATGAGCCCGTGGACACACACCCAGATCACTGACTGCCTTGATACACACACACACACTACAGTACTCCGGGTCCGAATGGCATATGTGTTTGCCTCGCACTGGCGTGGATGCACAAACACTTACCCACACTCTGCTTTCTTCGCTCAGTTTGTCACACACACAGTATAGACAGGCATTGAGCCCGATTTCAGTCACATCTTTAGATCACGTTCATTCCTACTTCTACATTCTGCGCTCGCCATGACTAGATTTTGTCAACTTTTTATGTATCAGAATGTCTGAGAAAAAGTACAACGTAATCAATCTGGATATGAAGTTAAAACTCCTTAAAGATGTTGACTCAAGGGAAAGGCAAAAAATACTACTACTAGCTTAGAGTTATAGGGGAAGTTCTGGATTTTTTTTTTTTTTTTAAATTAGGCCTAATAATTTTTTAAATTATTTTAAAATAAGGGCCTAAGGGCACAACCCAATGAATTTTATACAACACATACATTATTTTGGTCCCCCGTGCCTACCAGAGATTGTGTCCCCTGAAAACAGATAACGTCAACCTCGCTTAAAGTCAACTCTTTTTCTCGGTCCCAAGAGGTTGACTCTAAGCGGATTCCACTGTACCTGCACAAAACCTGCCTTATAAGTATCATAGATCTTTTACCTGTAGGTTTGAGAACTTGCTCACTGCGGACATCTGCCTCAACCATTTCCACAGCCCTGCGACACACATCCAGTGCTTTCCTCACATCCCCAGCCACAGCTGCCACTTTACGAGCACAGAAGTTGACGGCGTTTGGCTCAATTATTGTGTCCTACGATTTATGATGAGCAAGTGGCAAAATTAAACCATGGCAAATGAGCGAGTGTAATTGTATTCATTTGGTCAAATGTGTTACTCCAAGAACAACTCTGACAAAATGGGCATTTGCAACCACATCAATACATGTCAGCATTTACTTATCATAGTACTGGAATATACGACTGAACAACTGATTTGACAACTTGCGGAACTAGAAACATTATCTTGACATACACAGAAACTTTCATAAATATTCAAGAAATCAGAATGCAAAATGAGGCACTTCATTTTGTGAATCTAAAAAGAAAATCCTGCAATTTCTTTGAGAGTACGTTTTTTCCAACAATGGAGAGCATACTGAAAAACTTCACAACCAAAAGCAGCAAATCATAAGAAGTTTCTTTTTTTTTTTTCAATATAAAAGTGCAATACCACTACCAATGTGCATAGCATAAAGATGATGATAAAAAAGTGAACAGAACATACAGTTAGCAATATCTACTAATAAGCATTTGTGATGAAAACGTTAACTGAGTTGCTGGCTCTGAAAATTTTCCATCAGATATGAAGAGACAGAGATTCTATAGACTCAGGAAAAACACAGGCAAAACAGTTTATGTGGCAACAATGATCCAGGGTTGCTAACCCCACCATGGTCGAACTAGGGATTTTCTTGAAAAAAAACAAACAAAAAAAAAACAAGGATTTTTTACCCAAAACAGGGATTTTATATATTAACCCAAGGACTGCGAACCACGTATTTATACGACAGCTAAAGCAAATCCTTGCATGCGACGCCTGTGTTTATTCGTGGGGGCTCTTCATTGTGCTGTGACATTTCTCACCATGTCATTTAAATTTGAGGTTTATCGGCCTCAGTTTTGTCAAATTATCGCCATAATAAGTATGCGCAGCTTAATAGAAACTTTACCTAACAGAACAGTGAGAAATTCCATGCCAAAAGATGAAATGCTCTTAACAGAAGAGAAGAACAGAAATTGAAGGCCACATGGCCCACTCAAATCCTTTCAAGTGGTCCGAAACTACAATCAAAAGAAACTATATTATGATGTGAGAGAGTATCAAATACATATAGTCTCTTTGTTTACACCATGTTGAATGACTCCCCTGACCACTTGACCCACTCAACATGTTTCGCATTGACCAGCGATCAAGCTGTTGAGAGTACAAGTGAGCTATAATTGCTATGAATGAACGCTAAAGTAGCCTATACATCTATTAGTTTATATATCAGATAGCTCTCTTGACTCTCACTCTGTGCCATCATTAGATCACTTGCATATATTTCTTTGTAGTCACCGCTGCCCCGTCAATATCAGCCGGTCTGATCTACAGGGTTCACACTCCCAAGATGCCTTTAAATTCAAGGACTTTACGACTGTATATAAGGACTTCATGAAGCCGAATATCTTCACAAATGCGCGTAGATATTCACGCGTGTAATAATATTTTGATGAGCAGACTTACACATAGGCTTATAGCAACATACATGAACAATAGATGGTATTACAGATCACATGCTAGATTTGTGCTTTACTGATGCTGAAACTCACTCTGCACTACACACAAGTACATATAATTAACAGGTTTGATGAGAATCAGTCTATGTTAAAGAGTGAGGCAAACCCATTCAGCCAGCTGAGTGACTTATTGTAAAAAACAGTAACCCCCTCCAGGCATCTTACAATTACTCTTTCACTGACAAATATAACTGAAGATTCATTTGAAAGGCATGAAACCGTGCATAGTTATTTATTTTTATCGTTATTCTTTTTTTTCTAATGTGTGTATGGGGCAGTAGTGTTGCAGCATTAGCATTGGGTATACAATTTAAATACATTTGTACTGTGACAATCTACCTATAAATTAATAATTTTCACACTTTGTAATTCATTAAATCTCACTGCAATTGAATTTAGATCTAAATCAATTTGTTACTTGTTCACCTGCATCAAAAAAACTAGATCTATTCTTTTTTTTTCTGTTTTGGTCTTTTATCTAGGCTCTAGATCTAGAACTACAGATACCCAGCAAACAGGTCGAGTAATACTAATACGTAGATCTAGGTCTACATAAGAACATTACAAGCTGACTGGATAATGCCGTGACCGCGAGTATAAAGAAAGCTCTTCCTTGTAGATTTACTCCATCTATAGACTTATTTATCTCTCCTATTACAATAGAGCTAGATGCTGAGCCGAAGATCTTGACGGGATCTCAGTAGGCTAAGCCTGTTGACTAGATCTAGATCATGTTCTCTTTCTGTTCGTATATCTACTCAAGACGGGATTGTCAAGTGATAACCTTTTACAGTTCACAAGTGGCAAACGACTGCTGCACTCAATGACGAGTCTAGATCTTTGAGTGGGCCTAGGCCTATGTAAACGTGATTCGAGATCCCAACACAGGTCTAGGTTTCCTGTTGCCCATTCGTATCTCTTCATTCCAGGCATGCGCACAAAATGTTCATACTTTCGTTTTCGCTTTCTTCGTTCCGCAAATGTAGGCTATCGAAACGTCGGCAGCCAGCAAGACGCTTCCGACCATCAAAAAGTCCAAAGCCTGAAATTTCCCGACTAATAATTTGATCTATTCCCCTGCGATGTCCATCACAATTATGACTAGATCTAAAACTGGCGCTGTCGAATCGCACTGGACCTGCTGGCCTAGACCCGCAGTGAATGAAACACAGAAAATCATCAATATCCAGGCATGTGGTAGGAAACGAACTTATGGCAAATGTAAAATACGGAGCGGTTTTCGGGCATGTTCGGTAGACGGAAAAGTGAAAAAAAAAAAAAAAAAAGTCATGTTCTAACAATCAGTCACTGAACGAAATTGACCACCCATGCAAAAACATAAGGACTTTTCACAGACTTTGGCAACACTTTCCAAATTTAAGGACTTTGGCAACAATTTCCAAATTAAAGGATTTTTCAAGGCCCCACATTGTAAGGTTCCGTAGACGGCCGGTCGGCTTCCGTCCTTTGAAGTCGGAAACCTACTAGCCCAGTAGACACTGGGCCAGTTACATAGACTAAGACAGCATAAAATCCCCCCCCGCCCCCCCCTTTTCACCACAGAGAGAGAAAATCGAGAGAGGGGGCTGGGTTATACCAGAAAGCCCTGGCAATGCTCAGATGGAGCACTAGACGGGTGGATCTAGCTCTAGATACATGGGTGAGACACTCGAAGTGACACTGACCATCACTGGCCACTCAAAATGGAGTAAACTGGCCGTAACATTACACAAATGCCCATTACTCTGGTTTGGAAATCGCGTCGTGTGCATAATCTTGGCAAGAGTACTGCAAAACTCAGTTTAATTGTGGTAATGAACGTAACGGTCCGACCAAAAAGCAGATCCAGGCTACGTTCTGGATGTCACACTCGTGACAAAGTTAAAAAAAGTTCGTAGTTTTGCTAATTCGGTGTTTTTCTTTGTTATTATTATTTAATTTTTTAGAAACCCGGGATTTTAAGCACTTTTCTGGGTGCCCGGGATTTTGCTTGAAATCCAGGAAAATCCTTGTTTTTCCAGGAGGGTTGGCAACCTTGCACTGACCATCACTGGCTACTCGAAATGGAGTAACCGGCTATAACATTACACAAATGCCCATTGTCCTGGCTTGGGAATCACGTCATGTGCATAATCTTGGCAAGAGTATGGTACTGCAAAACTCAGTTTGACTGTGATAGCGAACATAACGGTCCAATCAAAAATGCAGATCTAGGCTACATTCTGGATGTCACATGCATGATGAAACCAAAAAGATTAACAGTTTTGCTAATTTGGTGTTATTACTATTATTTAACTTGAGAGAAACCCGGGACTTGAAGCACTTTTCCGGGTGCCCGGGATTTCACTTAAAATCCGGGAGAATCCCGTTTTTTTCCGGGAGGGTTGGCAACCCTGATGATCCACTGTCAAAATTTGTGTCAATGTCCAATCCTGACTTAGAAATTGTGGATTCACATCCGATTCTCCATCTGAACATGAAAATCATGTAGTATTTTAGATCTGACAGTGCTAAAATTAATTTAGCATTTTTTTTCTAAACTCAAACCCACAGTAATTTTAGTAAAACCCATCTTGACATGACATCATAGCAAAGTGATGTAAACTCAGATCAAAGTAACTTCTATATACCATAGTTTCCTCTCATCACATTTCTGAGTAAAAGCTTCAACAAAACATTTCGGTCTGCATGTATTTGCCTCTCTCATTTCAAGATTTCCACTATTTGACAAGTTTTGCCATATGAAAGGTCTGGGAAATCACATTCAGAACTGCAAATTCTTCCTATACTTGATATTCTAGCATTTTCTTTCGTAAGTTTCATTAATTATCACACTGTACGAAAACATAGATTTCAGGAGTGTTTTCAGGTTCCTTGAATCACGGAGAATCAATTTTCTGGAAGAGACATTTCAACACAAATTTACCCTTTCCAGCCTCTGTTTGAGAATTTCTGTGATTTGCACTGAGGTATAAGGGGCAAAGTTCATCAGTGTTGGCTGACAGAGCTTGGATGCTTGCAGACGAGGTAGTATTCTGTCCGTCAAATCAAGAGCATTGGCAATTCCTGATTGAAATGAGAACACAAACAAAACTGGATGCTCTTCGCATATTTTATATATTAGTCACGGCCAGTCAGGTAAAGGCTTGCTCACTATAACTTCCACATATAAGTACCTTGCAAAAAAAATTTTAAAAATACAATTTAAAACAAGTTATGTGTTTCATTTTGCTTTTTAATTCTAAATTGTCACTATCTCAGCACAAGTAAATGTAATTCTAGTATTCCATCAGATTCAGCTGACACTTTCAGAATTAAATTTTCTATAAAAAAAATAAGCCAAGAAAAAAGGATACTTTTTAAATTCAAGAAGAAATATGAATACTGCCATTCATAAACAGTGTTTTACTGTTAATTATTAGGGGCCAACACTAATATGATTTTTTTTTAAGTGACACCGTTACTGTTTACACTCAGGAGGAGAATGGATATACAAGTCCATACTGACCAATGAGTATCAACTTTGACCCTTTCAATGCTGGCCATTCAAAGATACTGTACAAGATATGCTGATGTTTGCTGTCTAGTTGATCAATTTCATCCAGCACAAGAAGTCTGCAAATATAATCCAAGACATGTTCACTTATTCTTATAACAAAAAAATGATGGGAACAGTCACAGGTTACCCCACTGATTGAGTTCAAACCTTTTATTTATTTATTTTTTTTAAACCCAATCTTGATCTAAGCTGATCCTGCTACTCTGTGATATGATCCACCCTGTCTAAATGAAAGTAAACAGAATAAAAGTAAGGACACATAAGACACAACTCGCCAAGACAGCAAATTAATGACAAGAGAATAAGTTAATATGGGAGACCAACCTAAGTGGGATAACGATATGTACAAATAATGCTAATCACTAACATACTGATAACTCTTACATGTTGTTGGAGCAATTGATGAAAAGTTTTTCCACCATTTTCATTGCATCTTTTGATTTAACAGGTGTACCCTTCAGCTGTTGATGAATTTCACAGAACACCCTACTGGAATCTTTCAGCATCATGCAGTTCACAAACACAGCTTGCAGGAATCCATACTGACTCTGAAAATATCAATAATGATTTTAAAGAAAAAGAAACTAAAAGAACTACAGAAGTGCTTTAAAGAAGGTCACAATTTCTCGAACATAATATCAATAATTCATTTAGATAAGAATCTACTGGGATGACACTGTTATGCCTCAAGAAGGCATAAGACACTTTTGTCCCCGGGAAGATGTTTCTTCACGAGGAAGACAGGAATCTCTAGTGTTCAGTATATCAAAGGCTGGAAAAGCACCCATTTTTTGACAGCAAAACAGCAGAAATCCCAACTATTTAAACATGCCCCGTCTTTGTCATTAGCTGAACTGACACACTGGAAGATGTCGTGCACTTTGTATATCATAACAAGAGAAGCATTGACAGCGCCAATTTATTTATCAACATTTAGAAACAAAAAGGTGAAAAACTATGGCATTTCATCAATTTTTCTGATGCATTTAAAATCCTCTACATAACTTGTCTAAACTTCAGATTATGAAAGCAAACAAATATGTTCATTGCGTGGTACATAATTCTTTTATTTGTCATTCTAAGCATGTCAACTTAAAAATGGGAACAACATACCCATGAAAAGCAGTCATCACAAAAGCTCAGCGATCAGGTGCCGAAAATATCAATTACTAAAAACATATAAAAATGTTCAGCTCTAAGCTGATTGGAATTAATCCAAATTAAAAATCCCACATTCTTACCCTCAGTTTGTCAATAACATAATTGACAACGGCTGTCTTTCCTGTGCCCGGTGCTCCAGAGATATATAAACTCCCACTCTCGCCACTGTCCAATTTATCACAAATAAAGTCTTCAAGTTCTGTTGTTTCAGCATCACGCCCTACCAGACGATCTGGTTTAGCTGTGTGCAGGCATCGTTTTGTTGATAAATATGGGCGAGCTGGACAGGAACATGAAAACATTTTATAAAAAAGGAAATGAGAGATACTTATCCATTTTCACCATTCTCATTTTATCAGGAGCAATGATACTTCAACACAGATATGAGCATTATTAATTCTATCCTGAACTGAAATTCAACCGAAAATTTCTAATGATGAAAAATCCCATTGTTATATAAGGTAGTGCAAACTACCCCGCTGAAGCGGCGAAATGGCCGATTTTTGTCAATTATCGGGTATCTTCACTCTGACACTGTTCTTCATCTAGACCAAATCATATGATTTTGGTGTCAAAATACAGTTTTATCTCTCCTCTGTCGAAACTTTGTGGGTGTTTAATGATATCATGTTTCTATAAGTGTGTTTTTGAAGGTTGAACTTGATAGGTTCCACGTTTCGGAACCGATGGGCTTCAAATCTGAGCCCCTGTCCACAACGATCGCTGTGCGCAGCGCCCTTGTAACAGATCTATACAAAACTAAGTCAGTGTGAAAGCCAAAAGAACAAGGATTACACTGATGTAAATTTCATTCATGTAGAACTTAAAATTTCTTTAGAAAAACAAAGTGAAAATTTCATTGAAACAAAAATCAACTTAAATACTGGCCGATCACGAAATTATATGAAATCAAAGCCCAACATCTCTTCTTTTTAATTATGATAAAATTAAATATAGGGAATGAAGTGGCGTGACGCACCGGCCATTTGATTTCACTGAGTAAACGCAACCTCGCACAATGCAATGCTGCCCCTCAGGGAGATGGCGGACTATTTTTCTGCTTCTACAAAGCAGAAACACATTTATAATCTGTTTTGTATTGCATAAACACTGAAATGATTTAAAAATAGTAATTTATGTTACTTTAAATGTGATATGGATCTAGATCTATGTCTAGATCTAATGGGTTTCCATGCGTCGGGTTCTGATTGTGAGATTATGGTGTCATGGCTTCCCAGGCATAGACTAGATCTAGATGAAAGACATGATTCTTTTCAAGTATGTAATTTACATGAATAATGTTCGTAATCATTTGAATCATAGTACTTTGATTATTGATATCTGAGAAAATGATACATGGCATCTTTGCATTATAACGCCTCTTTCCTCTCCCCTCCCCCCCCTTTTTTTTTCCAATGCTTGTAAAAAATTTTGAAGTAAACTTATTATGTCTAGATCTATATTCAGTTGATAGCAAGGCATTTTCAAATCCATGCATACAACTAACTGAAAACGTTTAAAAAATGTAGATCTATGATTAAGCTTTTAATTTCTGCCAAATTTGATGTCAAAATTTATTTGCTCACTAGTAGCAGCTGGCTAAAGGAATTGCACTCCTCTAGGGTTGCACTCTCAAATTGTCTTGTGAAGATCTTTAATAATCAATACTAATTTGACCAATTTATTGTGCTCATTTTTTCCATCTTTTATACTTTAAATTTGTTTGAATAGACATTGCTCATGTACCATTCATACAGGACTTTCGCATTCATTTGAAAGTCATGCTATTGCATAATTTTAGAATTTCATGTAATTAGCATATTTAACTCTGGATTAAGATCAAAATCTATTGGAATGCAGCTAATTCTTCAATGTCTCTGTGAAGAGCTAAAATTCCTGTTTAATTTCATATATAATTTATTTCTGTGCTTCTATGTAGAGCAATTTCATGTCCATTTGAAGTAGCCCTCCCTATAAATGTCATTTTCCCTCTTCCATGGAAAATATGCAAAAAATAACATCAGAGGACATTCCATGGTGAAATAAGTATATTTAAATGCATCTATTGCTGCTGAAAAAATCTGAGGCTATTCTAGACCTATAGGACTTATTAGGACTGGGAAGTATGAGAACTCTGGCATTAAAACTGTTGATTCTATAGGAGTGCAAAATGTGACTTTTTCCCAATTGTCAAAAGATAGCAAATTGGGAGCGTATTTTCACATTTTCAAAATATCATAACTTTTGAATCAATTAAGCTGGAATAGTAAAACTGGTATCAAAATTCTTAGAAAAATAAGCTCTATAAGTTTAAACAATAACTGTGTTTTCCACAAAATATAAAAATCAGTTTGCACTACTGGAACCTAGTTATATGAGTAAAACAAAAAAAAAATAAAAAACAAAGAGTAAAAAGATAACAGCAAGAATATATTTAAATCTGTAACCTAAAGGAAAAGACAAAAAATCCAAATATGATAGATCTAGACGCAGATATGCAGTCTATAGATGGCACATTTTTTGTTTAAATCTAGCATTTCATGGAACATTTTTGCAAATCTTTTTGAAAGGAACAATTTTAAGAGGGCAGTGGGTCCTGAAATTTGGATTTTGCTAAAAAAAAAAATGCGATTTTGGGGTTTTGTTTTCTCTTAAAAGCCCTGCCTTTTCTGCGTATAAAAATGGTATAAAAAAAAGTGGACATGTCCATTCTAATGTGTTTGACCAATGGTCATTCAACGTTAGGCCTAGTCTACTGTCAACCAGGATTTGACTTCACCTGGCTGCTTCATCCAGTCGCAGATCATTACTATTTGATTAGGCAAAGACTGCATAGAACACTTGATTATGACCTCATCCAGCAAAATCATGAACTCCTGTGCCACGGATGGACATTGGATGACCACTATGAGGCGAAAAAAAACCCTGCTTATCAGTAGCAGGTACTCTAGAATGAACTTCCACGTCCTATAAATAGTAAAACTTTCCTTTCTTTCTGCTATTTCAGAGCTTAGTTGTGGACTATATCATATGCCAAAGTAAAGGTCAAGAAACTCTTAGTTTGGACAGAAAACGATATGGGGACCATATACAGGCCCTCGAGAACCCAGAAGTGGCTCTATTGGAGCCCTTATAATTATGGGGCGTAGGGAACAAAATTTAAGAATATTATGCCCAGAAAGCCAGGAAGAGGCAATAAAAGACACAGACGTCATGGAGAGAGGACTAGTATGTAAAAAAAAAAAAGGGCGTTTTGAGGCCAAAAGCCAAATAAAAGATTCTCCATGTCAGTTTTTCTGTGAAAAAAACTTTAAACGCGTTTTTCTCAAAAGCTGGTTTTTTGTCAGTATTTTGCTATCTACTTTTTTGTTTCTGAACCAATTCTAACCAAATTTGGCACATATCATGTTTACAACAAAACAAAAAAACGTGCGTATGCGCATCCCATTCTGTTTGTAAGTTTCAGAGAAAATGGGTTTTTAGTATGAAAAAATGGCACAATCTGAAATTTCGCTACATGGCATTTTCAAAAATTTCTAGAAAATATTCTATTGCATAAAAAGGGATGAAAATATATAACTTTTTAGATATTATAATAAATAAGATGTTCACAAAGTTTTATCCAGTTTTGTTAAAATTTGACGGACTAGATAGATTTTGAAGTTAGCCATTTCAGAGATGC
>JBCEWB010092630.1:1138-12405 GCA_039654565.1 Peronia peronii
ATTGTGGTCCACTCACAAAGATGAAGTAAACTTGGAGATCTACACACGACATGTACTTTTAAACGGTCACATCCCAACAAATGCACAATGACTGACACATGCCGCAGACAACGAAATTGTCAATACTGATTTGAGGTTCCGCCTAGGTCTCTAGAGTGCGATGTCTTAATTCCACTTAAAGCAAATCAAATGATCGAAATTTATATCTGACTGTTTTTAGCTCTATGTATATCAACATTGTCACTCTGCTGAAAAACGAAAGTTATTTTGATTATTGCAATGAGCTGTTTCGAGGTCAGTCAAGCGACTGACGTATAATCCTCACACGCTGTTTTATTATATTCTGTATATACATGGAAGGCACTTTTTGACAAATGATGAACATCACTGAGACTTTTCTGCACAATATAGACAAACCATTGTGTGAGCGACATTTCCTCGTTCATTGGAGAGACCTCGAAATTCCCGTGCTTGTTTGCGCTATGACAATTTCACATCCCAGTTATCTCCGATTCCTATTTTTGTTTTGCCCAGTGCCCATGAAATAGTTTGCCTTGAACTTTGATGAATCAAAATCAAGTTTAGCTATCTAAATTCAAATTGTAATCTGACAATGTTTAGAGAGCTATGCCGTAATTCTGCAATAGATTTTCTGTTCGCATGTAAATTTTAGTAATTTTTTAGGACAGGCTTTCAGCATATAATGTGTATCAATTTTCGGCTTACTAGCACTATATAGAGATTATTATTTTGCATATTTTTTAATTACAGAGATATTTGCACTCAAATAATCCTTTTGCTATCAAAGGTTATCCGAAAGATCTTCCAAACAACAAACCATTTGGACAATCCTTTCATGAGCAAAAGTTATTAACATTTCTCACAGTGCCACATTCTGGATTTCTTTTAGTTCCAAGTGGAACCGAATTTTATCTTTTGTTTTTCCTTCAAATCTTCAAATTGCCACTTTACTGTAAAATAATATTCACATCCAAATAACTAAATTATTCCACTGATCAGTGCTGTTATGTCTTTTCTTTACATTGATAATAATAATCTTAAAAATTCAAACAAAATAATGAAAATAAAATAATGATAATAATAATGAAATGAAATACAAACAGGAAAAGTAGACAAAAGAGACAAGATTATGCTCTAAATTATCTTTATTTATATAATTTAACTTTACAGCCTGTAATTTATGATTATAAAAGTGAAAACATGTTGATAACAAACAGTGCGTAAATTCTAAAAATCTGGTTGTCCTCTTTTATTTTCAGGCGCCAATCGAGTCATTTTTTACAAAGAAACTCATAAATTGTGCCTAGTAGAAAGATGTCAGGTTTGCTCATATTCTGTCGTGCAAAATAAAACTCCCGAAAGCCATAGCATTACATATTTATGACCAAATGAGGATACAGACTTTGGTCTAATCCCACAGTCACAATTTCGGAATCTAGCTGTTAGACAAAGTGTAGTGACCATCATCTAGGTCGTTGTTAACAATTCGGAAATAATGTAAGGTTTGCCTATTTATTTTTCTCCTTCCTGTTGCATTTTATCTCTGTGTTAACACTCTACCTAACAGTATTCATTTGCTAACTCAGAGAGGCAGATAGAGGTGCGAGATAATCGAGCACAGAAGTGGCAATATATTACAAATGTCCATGCTTGTAAGCACTTGTGGCGATGGAGCTTCGCCCTCCCCTTGAGAGCATAGTTATCAAGATATCAACTCTCTAGTCTGTTTGTAACCGTCTGTTAGAGTCTATGGCCGTGCTTTGAGTGTTTTCCATTGTCCAGTAATTTCTATATTTTGTTTCTAAATATTAACGTCTTAGCTATTTATAGTGGATAGAAATGTACAAGAAAATGTAAGGAAAAATCTATGCCTATCTGGTGTTCTTGTCATCTGCTATAGGATATGTTGAATTTCTGACCTCATTGAACTAAAAATTCTCAGCTGCAGCCATGCTGCACTCTGCCAGGTTTGCTTAGTCATACCTGAAAAAGTGCAGTCTAAAGTCTTGTATAGTGGTAGTCATTGCCGTACAATCTATCAACTTGTTTTCCATGTTGCATTGGTTGTTTCACGAACTTAAATAGATGGAATAAAAAATAAATGTTTCTCCTCTTTGCAATTCACCCTATAAAACAAACTGAGCGCCAGTTTAAACCAAACTGGGGGCAGATGGTTTAGGAAGGGAATAGTGTTAGTGCTACCCATCAATAGACAACATAGATTCTAATTGCCGAAGACTTTGTTGTCTTCAAATAAGCCACCGGACACACCATAGAAAGCCTGTTGATACTCTCTGAACTTTTCAATCAACTGACTGGTGAAGTCCCAGTTCATACAAAAATGCTAATCAGTAGAAAAGAACGTCCGCCATAAGTAGGAAATTGTGTCAGCCTGTTAGAACGACGGTGCCTCATATGTCCGCCGATGCCAAGTTTTTGTAAGAGAGTAATGCTACACCAAACTGTTTCCTTTTTGGAGAATGCTCCAAGATGTAGAATTGCTCTTTTTTTTTTTTTATCTATCTAACACTATTACCTGGTTTGTTTTTTATTCCATTTCACAGGTAACAGCAGTGGACAGCAAGCAAAGCATGCGACTGTTTCCTATCTTTTGTCTGGCCTTCGTCCTGCTCGCTTTCTTGACCACTCTGACGTCATCCGCCCCACTGGGTGAACTGACCAAGAGGGTTGTGACGGCTATGGGAGAGGTCAGCCGGGTCAAACGTGATGACAAAGATGACAAACAACAGACCTGTCATTTCTTTGAAATGTGAGGGTTTCAACCTAGCGATCTCTTACGCTTTGATCTCTCTCTCTCTCTCTCTCTCTCTCTCTAATATTCCTTGCTTCTGAAACTCCTTTTTTTAAACCGTAATTAAACTCTGCATGGTCCACTATGGTATGTACTTACATATCACAACTACACAAGGAGTAAGTAGTGGCATTAACAGTGAATGACTCAGTTCATAACTCATTCTTCTGAACTTACACCTTAGAATAATTTCACGAGAACGTATGTAGTGAAGTTTAGAAATGGTGTGGCAGATCTAATACTGAGCTTGATGGTATTTACCACTTGCAATTTAAAGCACAGATGTCAAATTTACCTACGCTAACGCAAGGCTTTGCTCTCAAATTATTCCCGTGAAGAGCTTTGTCGCCTTTCCATTACTGGCCGTTTTGTTTTCTTTTGAGCTAAACAGAAATGCTCAGCTTATTCGTGTTAATGAATTTATGAGGGTTTGTTTCGTACATTTTTTTTTTCGGCCGGACACAAAAGATACAATAAATGTTGAACTAGCAATGTGAAGAAATCCCTTTGAAATCTCAACCAAAAAACAAAAAAGAAAAGAAAAAGAAATTCACTAAATTATTACGGCAGAAAGAAAACGTCCCCCATATACTAGGACGTTTTCTTATTTTCCTTTCAAACAAATAACTCTAAGGTGATCATAAACCATTGTGTTTTGAAAAATAAAATGACTGATAAAAAGACAGTCCCCATAGATAAAAAGATATAGCTTATATTATTTTCTCAGGCTTCCAGGAGAAAGAAGAGGCAGCCATTCAAATGGCAGAAAATAAGACATTATGACAAAATCTGTCAAACAATATACGGGATTATTCAAACTTTAGAAAACATAGCAGATGGATCATCTTTTTCAATGACGCTTTAATAGCTAAATGCTAAACTGTGCGAGCAGTGTTTTAAGTTCAAATATGTTAGCCTATTTTAGAAAACATAGGAACTGGATCCTATGTTTCTTCGAAAACATAAGGAAAAAAACGGGCACCACTAGTGATAACATTTTGTTTCAAGATAAAGTGTCAAAATTGTGACAGTTAAGATAATAAGTGGAATATAAGGCCTGGATAGAAGTCAATGCCATTACAATATGTTAAGGAGCTGATGAGGAAAATATGAAACACAGACTTCCCAAATCAAGGAAAGAGTGCACGTCCCAGCAAAACAGGTCATAATGATGCAATTTCCCTCACTCTTCAGAAATGTAGTCCCAACTACTTGTTTTTTTTTACTCTGATCCCGAAGACTCGTTTCTAATACTAACGCTGTCGCTAATCCTTATTCGATGTAATCTGTACAAGAGCATCAAAGATTTGCGCTGTTCAGGCGTGTCGTGCGAATGCCACCTGCACAGTCAGAGCGAGAGCCTTCAGTATGGTTCAGTCATGCTTCAGGGCCAGATTGAAGGAGACTTGGAATAGCCTTTCAATCCTTTGAAAATAGGATTTTCTCCGCTTTAAGAGGCTACCTGTTTTTTGGTGAGAATTTTTGTGGGCAGAAATATTGGAATTTGGAATTTTGCCCGGACAGCGGCTCTCTCCGCCTACTCGTCGTCGATTTTGAACTGCCAAGGTTCCTTTAACGTGCGTAAAGTACACACGGAACATCCGAAATATATTAGCCCTTATCCGAGAAGGCTAGATATTGGGCTTCCCTACTCAGAGGAAGCCAGGGGACTGTTGGGCCACTGAAAAAATGCAACTTTTCTATCTTCGTGTCCTCCCATTCCATAATACGAGGATCCGCGAGTCGATCCCTGCCACAACCTCACCGACGTGAGTTGTTTTCATCATGAAACAGATGCCAAACCGTATAGACGGCGACTTGGCCCAAGGGAGACCAGTTCATGAGAGAGAGAGAGAGAGAGAGAGAGAGAGAGAGAGAGAAGGAAGATAAAACAAGAACGGGAGGGTGTAGAGTGTCTTCGTACTACAGGGATATTATGTTTGTGTTGACATGTCCTATGGAAGATCTGATAATAGGTGCTTATAAACCCTAAAACAAAATAACAAAATAGATAAAAGGTTGCAGAGGGTGGCAATTCCCACAGAAATTTTTACATACGCGTACATAATGTGGGAAGGTGGAGAGAAGGAGAGCAGAGAATGTGGACGAGAGAGACAGAGAGAGAGAGAGAGACGAAGAGAGACGGGCAGAGATAGAAGAAGGAGGGGCAAGATTGACACAAACTAAGGGAAGTCAAACACACTTAGCAGACGACGAAAAACAAGTAAACGAACGCCTTGCATGTCCTCTCACTAGTTCTGAGAGAGAAAGAGAGAGGAAAGAAAGAGAAAGAGAGAGGAGAGAAAGAGAAAGAGCCAGAGAGGGTGAGAGAGAGAAACGAAGAAGAGAGGAAAATATGAATGGGTAAACCAAGAGCAAACAAACAAAAAATGTGACTGAACGTGGAGAGACTGGATAGAGAATGACAGATCAAGAGAGAAAAGAAAGAGATCCCCTCTCATTCTCATTCTTTCTTTCTGTCTCTCCCTCTCTTATACTTCATTTCAGCCTTGATCCATCTGCTCCTGATAGAGTTCCATTTTTATATTCTCCGTACATCTCAACAAATAAGAGGACTTGTCTCCTCCGTTTGCTTTCGTTAGAAGAACGGCGTGTTCTGTGTCGTAAAAGAACGGCGTGTTCTGTGTCGTAAAACTGGTGTGAAATGGTTCTCAGTATTAACTTTACTTTAGGTATACATTTGTAGTCAAAACCTTTAAAGATTGTATGTGGTCAAACTAACGTCTAAATTGAACAAAACAGTTGTTATACTTCCCATATGAGTTCAGACTTCAAGTGTTTTATTCACAGTTGACGATTTTTTTTAAGGTAATATATTTGATAAAAAAAAGTTGCAGAGACATAATATTGCAGAATATTTTGTCACTTTTAAATGGTGATCAACAAAATAGTCCTACAATCAAATGGTACGTCTTCAAATGTTTGATGAAATGTTTGTCTGCAAAGCCCGCTTTTGGTGATATGTATGTCTGTACGACATTTAAGGTTCCTTAACATATTTAAGATTAAGAAATCAGCCTGACGAAATGCAAGTCTACTTGCGAAATATCTGCTTCGGCAAAGTGTATGTCTGTTTAAGGTTAGTTTGGAAGGGAATATATGGCTGAAAAATGGTTGTTGGGTGAAGGTATAACGTCTTGTAGACTTCATAGCATCAAGATGTATATCTGTAAAACTTGCGTCAGCAAAAAGACTATGCACTCATTCATATAAATGGTCTACGTGCTTGACCCGGTTCACACAGTGACATACACAGACGTACAAATCCGTTTCCCATCCTGACACCTTATCAAATTCCAGCCGCAGATCCATTTCAAAGACCAGGCCAACTTGGACTTCGTGACCGACTCAACTGTCACTGACGTGGCTGTCGTGGGACAGACAAAATAGTTAGCAATGCCGTTACTACATCAGATAACAGTGACAGACTCCTTCTCAAGACTGTTCTACCCAGTTAAGACACGTCCAGGTAAACAGAACCAACCACGGCTGCACCCACAGATTAAAAGTGCAGACATACAAGAACGATAAACAGGGGTTTTCCCGAAATTCCTCGCAAGAAGTATGCTCCATTTTTATTTCTTCATTGTGGTTTTAAACTGCTTAAGTACCGAGATTTTGGCAATAAATGTTGGCCTCTTTAGGTGAAATATCATCCATTACTTGTAAAAATGGCTGTCTTCATGGCTGTCAGGGAAACTAACCTACCAGATTATAATGTTACAGTAATGCTGAAAGTGCAGTCTTTTCTAATTAATAAATGGGTGATGTTCTGTTTTGTTTTTTAACGTTTCACTGTTATCAACGGCAGTTTGTCCGTAGCGTTTGAGAACCAGAGGACTGGAGGGTCAGTGGATTAGAGTAGGTGTTTGCGTCACCTATGTCCACATCATGTCTCACTGCACCAATTAGAACCAAAATTGGACAATTTTAATAGCTCTATATCCAGAAGAAATCAGCCAATTTTGGTGCAAATTGGGGCAATCTGACACGATGTATATAACCGGTAACGCAAAAACCATAAACAATTATACCAGCATTGTCAATAGAAGCATCACTATCACCACTGCTATTAGATGTACATAATATTACTAGCATGTGGCAGCTAATTCATTGTTGGTAGGATGGTATCAACTGTGTTTACGCTTTTGTTCTTCATTCATCATACAATCATAACAATCATCAGATGCTGCCGCAGATATTATCACCACATAACAGATTACTGTCCCCACTTCTACCATCACCATATCTGTAACACCAAAATGTTTATCTCGAACACCAGAGCAGTGTTTTCAATCCAAGACTGTAAGATTACAGAAGGACCCACGGGGTACAACAAAGTCACAGATCGTATTTCCCACAGCGACTATGACTGAATGTTTACCCTTGTAGTTGATAGAAATGCTGAGGACTCAATGTGGCCACTGGTTAAAGCAGATGTAGTTCGGACAATATGCAGTTGCAGTAATACGTCGCCATTTCTAGCGACGACGTCACTATTTCTGGTCTGTGTCCAATTGTTCTAAAGATGGCGGTGAAGGATTGGTAATAGCTTATATAGAAGGATCGATGGCTGTCTGTATAGTTCCCAGAATATGTATCTATTCTGTGGTTTCCATCATGCTTAGATATTATGCATGAACATGACTCACATGACTTCCGGTTTGCGAAAATATGATGAACGTCTGAGTCCCGCTATGCCCATCAACGAGGACAAATGTAGTGGTCTGTCCTGGCATTTGTTTCTCACCAACGAAGAAGTCAAGAAGCAATGGTTGGTGAAGTTCAGACATGATGATAGACCAGGGTGTGCCTAATTTGAGAAACCGGATGTGAAGGTTGGTGAAATAGCTTTAACAATCCTCTGACAACGGAGAGTAATCCTATTAATTAAGGAAGTTTCATTGCTAATACGTTTTGTAAGGATCTTCTTTTGCGTTATTCACTTTTACATTACCTTGTTTGTCAGCCTTTCAGCCTCCTGGGGATAGTTATTTCGTTCTTTCCACTGATTAAAAAAGAAACAAAACTGACCAAGCTGGCATCTTACCACTGTTCAATCTCATCCATCTCACGCGATTTTCTGAGATTGTTGACGGACCATAAGAGTTTTGTCTTAGATTTGTCTTTTGACTGGGCTGCCCACACCCATACCGGCCATCAGAATGCGGTCGCGGCAATCAGGTGTTCTCATCTCCGCCATTTGTTTTTCTGACCACAGGGCGGCGCCTTTTGTTGCTGAAGGTCAAAGGTGATCGGCCGGTAAGTCAAGCAATGGACAGAGACTGAAGGAAAAGGGAGGGGGGGGGGGGGGAAGGGAGGGGGTTACGCTTCCTTTTCTCCCTCTGCCAAACCCTCCTCTAACGAAATTTGACAGAATGCACTTTCCGTGATCACTTCTGTTTCGAAAAAAATTGTGATTAACTTTGTTTTTGTGATATTTCGTTTAACATATATAATGAAACAAAATGATTTTTTAAAGAATGGAATGATACCATAGGCTGTCCTTAAACTTATTGAACGTTGTAATTGAAAATATCGGTGAATAATTAATCAAACTGTGATGAAAACAGTGTTTTCTCCAAGGCTCTTGGTCTTCTTTCGGGTTTGGTATCTTTGTGAATGTAAATAAATGAATGTTATGTTTCCTCAGTGAGGATGGTCAAACTACAATAACTTTTGGAACTAACCGATGTCGAACCGGGACAGAAACCATGCGCAATTAGATGTTAGCGAAGGTGTAAAAGAAAAGAGGGGGAGTGGGGTATCTTGAGACCAGAAAGGGGGAAGAGCGGAAAGAGAAGGGAAGAAAAGTATAAATGGGAATTGAAAAAATTGTGACACCAAACCAAACCTGGAGATAGCCGTTCGCAGTGGCTGAAAGACGACATCGAAATCTAACACTGTATCAAATCGATTTTTCCTTTAAAATGTTAAGCACTCTGACCTATCTACAAAGCTACCTTTGTCCTGCCAACTCGTTCACTGTCATTGTTTGTTTGTCTGTTTGTTTGTGTTGGGCGATGTTGTGCCAAACACGGTAAAATGCTTTTACATGTAAAAAAGGCTGATCAAGTATATAGGAGAAAAGAGGAAAGAGAGCGGGACAGAAGACAGGAGCAAGAAGAGAGAAAAAATGAGAAGGTTGAAACGGTGAGAATGGCAGTCCACGGGAGACTTCTCATCGGCGGCGGGCTTTCACCTCCGGCAGGTGGGAGCAGAAAACCTACTTATACACCCCCGGCCTCAGCGGAGGCTTTCACTGTCATACCAAAATAATAATAGTAATAATAATAATAATAAAACATGCATTTTATCAAAAAATGAAGCTAGTTTAATATTGTGTAGACGCCAGAATATTATATGCATATATCACAATACAGAAGCTGTAATCAAAAGCGCTAGTTTTCTCAAAACTTAAATCTGATCACTTATATACTTTACATTTCCAGTTCTCAATTTTATTGTGGGACACCAGTTTGGGATATATTCAACATCTGGACGAAAGAGCGGGAGCAAGCTGGATGTGTGTGGGATGGGAGGGGGGGGGGCGGGGTCTGAAGAATAATAAGGAACAGATTAGAGGGGAGGGGAAGAGGGGCAGGACTGAGTGAGACACAGGTGGAGATTTAGATGTGAATAAACATTAATAGTTCCATACATCTTGAGCAGACCACCCCAGGGCGATTTCTTGGTTTATTAGTTTAGAGTTGAGCACATAATATGCGGGGAATGAGTACTTCATTCATCTATTTTACTCACCGCTGCGTTACAGCTGGCACGCCAGAAGCAAGACTGCCGTCCTTTGACAAAACGACTTGGTCATCACAGTTTAATAATTTCCCTACCGTTTTCAAGCATGATTTCCACAATATTAAGATAAGATATATATGATAAAATAAGATAACACAAGATAAACTTTATTTGTCCTCAAAAGGAAATTCCATTTACAGTTGATGAGACAAGCCAGATATTATATGTAATTATGTAAGACACATTCACATTACAGGCAGACAAAAATATCAGTTACAACAGTAGAACAAGGCAGTCAAGTAACATTGTCCCAGCTTGATAAGCGTACCGCTGATGGCAGAAACGAATTTCTGTAACACTCACAATCAGTCCCTACATGCAACAAACGTCCAGTTCTTTCGGAACAGCCTATTACAATACGTCATTCTCTAAAAACAGCGTTGCATTTAATAAACTATATGTTGCAAGAGATATCGCAAAATCTCAGGATGTTTAAACTCAAGGTAGAACTAAAACTACGAGCAACAAGCAAGGAGTTGGTCAGGGCAATGACAGCTCACAAACTCTAAGCCTACTATTTTACTAACTTAGTTTGCACCCCCCCCCCCCTTCCCGGTACAGCGTTGTTTCATTTCAAAATCAAATGACCTAGCGAGCAGAATGCACCAAGACACTCTGAAAGGACAAGAAGAAGAGGACGACAGAAGAAGGAATGGGTGGACAATGTCAAAGAGTGAACAGGAGCTAGCTTTGCCAGAGATGCAGCGAGTTGTTCAAACAAGTATCTCCAGTGATGCCCCAACAACTTGCTGGACTACAGAACCCCTGACTTAATCTTGTGCCATTACCTTAATATAACTTGGATACTGACAAATAATCCAACATTCATTTCTAAAAATTCTAAGGCCATATGCAGCACTTAAGTCTAAAAGTTTTATGAAATAAAATCTCTCCATCACCTTAATAATAGTGAAAAATAGCTACGTCTGTGTAATAATCAATAGGAGTTGATGAAACTATGATTAAAAGGTGTTTTGTCAAAGTCTGTAAGTAAACTATCTTCGTTAAGGGTTAAGGTGGTTGGGAAGGACAGGGTGTGGTATGGAGAGAGGTCGAGGAAAAACTGGAACCAGGCGTTACAATGCGGCCGATGGGGAACCCCGTCCGAAGTGAGAGTGCAAAGAATAAAGTTTGGAAATACGAATCTTGGACAAGTTAGTGCTACGTGTGTCTGGTCGCAGTCTTTTGGATCTGTTGTGGCAACTAAAGTACATATAACTGGAATGCCCCAGTTGGTTTTCCCCGAGGGAATGATGTAGGAGACAATAATATTACAGTTAGATGGATACGTATACACACTGAAAGACGGGCATACAAACAGCCCCAGAGAGAGAGAGAGAGAGAGAGAGAAACTGGCAGACACATAGGCAGATGGATATAATTGAAACATATATATTGTATATTATATATAATTATAATGAGAATAATGGTAATACAGTATGTATATATCAAGAAAAAGACAGACTGATTGATAGACAGATAGACAGCAAATAGAAAGATAGACAGGCAGACAGAAATCAGACATTAGATAGATAGATAGATAGATAGATAGATAGATAGATAGATAGATAGACAGACAGACAGACAGACAGACAGACAG
>JBCEWB010092652.1:0-12405 GCA_039654565.1 Peronia peronii
ATAGATAGATAGATAGATAGATAGATAGATAGATAGATAGATAGATAGATAGATAGATAGATAGATAGATAGACACTGAATTTGTTATTGAATGGGTTAGCCAGTATATAAATTGTTTTTGCACGGCGACCTTACATCAGTCTTTCTAGCAGCGGCAAGAGGTGTCAGATTTCTGTACATTCTGGTGACTGGCACTGCAGAAGACAGTTGTCTATACCATTCTGACTGCTCATAGTGTAACTGCAACAAGGAGGGAGAGAGAAAATCGATCAGCGGCGAGATGGAAGAGCTTTGTGTCATGGGATGTTATGTGAGAATGTCTAGGTCAAGTTGTCACACAAGGCCCCTGGTTATTTTCAGAATACTCCCGTCACTGTTGACCCTAGAGTGCTACATCTGTCCACTAATATCTCTCTTTTCTTTTGTTTTCCAACTTTCCTCTAGGTCTGCATAATAATTTTAAAAAATACTATCATATCAAAGTATTCTGCCATCCAAATCGTAGCAGAGACAAAGAGTATTTACTTTTATTCCATTCATAGCAATAATCAAAATTTGAGGATGCCCTTGAACCCGGGAATAATACAATCAAGCCAACACATATTATTATACTTATTCATAGTACTGCAACACAAAATGATCTGGCTTCAAGACCAGGGACCTCGAATCTATAGTATAAATCAGCAACAAAACCCCTACATGGCTCATGGACTCGAACATATATCCATATGAAATTTGACATGCAACATTGTTGCATAAAGATCTTTGTTTCTACTTAGCTAAAGCCGGAAAAAAAACTTACTATGTTTGACGTTCTAAAAAGCGGTAATAATTAAATAGTAAACTCGCAAGAGTGTTTGATCAGAATTGCACGTTCGATAGAATGACGCGTTCAAAACACCAAATACGTTTTCTTTGAGTAACATTCAATTTTATCATTCGAAATACCAAAATCGAGGTGCGAACGCTTGCCATATTTTAAGTCGGCAGTATCAGTTTCATTTAAAATATCAGCCAAGAAGGCCGTTGGTTATCTTCTAGTAGAACAAAAAAAAAAAAAAATCAGTTCTGGCCAAGGTTTCAGGTTTATAAAGTTACAATTCTGATCTGATGACTGGTATTGGGGCAGAAGGTTGTTCTACTTAAACACACCGCATGAGCCGCTGGCAGT
This sequence comes from Peronia peronii, assembly GCA_039654565.1. NCBI lineage: Eukaryota > Metazoa > Mollusca > Gastropoda > Systellommatophora > Onchidiidae > Peronia > Peronia peronii. The sequence continues at coordinate 1,172 of JBCEWB010092652.1, forward strand.
ATGACTAGGAAGAGAAGAATCGATTAGTGATGAGATGTAAGAACTGTATTATAATGTCATGAGATGCTGTGTTGGGTCAAGGTCTCTGTCTCTGGCCATCAGATCATATAATTTTATTTATTTATCATTTACTTTTACGGGTGGGTGGGGGAAGGGGGGTGGAGGAGTTGAGGGAGGGGATCGGCTTCGGCGGGCTTTAAATCCAAGGCATCTTTGTGTTGTGCTGGATTAACTCCTTCATTGCCAAAGCCTTACGTGCCTCTTATATTGTGTTTAAGTGATCCAGCTTTCGGCTTCTATCCACCGCTGAAGGGTAAATAACTAAACTAGCCCTGAAAGTTAAACGATTTTCAGCCAATCCAAAGTTTGCATCAGCCGGAGAAAAAGTTTAAATTGAAATCCCAAATTCCAGAGATTATAATCCTGGCATGCAAACAGTTGAATGTTGACAACCATGTAGATGGTGGTGTCGAAGTAATTTTGCTTACAGATGATATTAATCTTTCAATCTTTTGTCCCTCGTGGGCTATCTCTCCAGATTTTTTTTTTATTTTGCTTTGTGGTCGGTTGGAATAGTAGAAAAGAGATACACCATAGCATGTGTTAGGGAAGTTAAATAAAAGCATCACCAGAGAACCTTACATTTAAATCCACATGGAGGGAGATTACGAGGATCTCCGAAAGAGAAGGTTGGTTAGTAGTGAGCTTTTATCTAGCTAGCTCTCTAGTGAAAAACATGGCATGGATCTTCTGAAAGAGATGCTTAGTTTATAATGAACTTCAAACTGGCTCGTTAAGTGACAAAAAAAGTTTAAAATAACTTTACTAAACTTAACTTCCACGTTTCTCAAACAGCACAACCTATCATGAAGCCTGGTCTATTATCAAGCCTGATTTTTATCAGTCATTGTTTCTTGACTTCTTTGATGCACAGATAAAATGCCAGCACAAACACAGTTTTCACATTTTCCTGCTTTGGTGGGGCACAACGACGGACAGACATATATGCCACTAAACGCAAACCGGAAGTATATCATAGAAAAATACTACCATTTGAGGTTATGGGTCATGTGCATATATAATATCTAAAAGTGGCGGATTATACTGATAAGGCAAGAGTTTGGCCATGAATCTTCTGATGAAAATGCTTAGATGATGCTGCAAGATATCACTGTAATTTTTGGAATGAAATAATAAATAACAAGCTAAGCTCAGTTCTCCAAGCCTTACTTAACAAATGAAATTCGCGCTATCAACAGTGGGTAATGGAAGAAATACGACGCAAGATCAAGGTACGTTCTATATGACCAATGGTAAATGGAATTGGGGATGATTTATTTAAAAACATGACCATTAAGTACAGAGCTTGACACAAGACTAGTCTTCAGTCTATATCAATAGTCTCACCGTATAGTTATTGATCTTCAACACTGCTTTAGATTTATACCGCTATAGTCGTTTGAAAGCTGCCCTGGGGTAACAGGCCATAGTCACCCTTCCCCCTCCCCGTATTCCAGACTATACCTGATGTTTTCCCCTTTTTCTTCATCTATTCATTTTTTAGCCTTTTATTTCTAAGAAAGTAGGATTATCTAGGCTCTAAGTGCCTGCCCTGGTATTTTTGATGAGAAGAATTTTTGTGGGTAGAAATTTGGAATTTGGAATTTTTTACCGGGACAGCAGCATCTCTGCCTACTCTTCATCCGATTTTTAACTGCCAAGGGTTCTTTAACGTACGTAACCTATCAAATCTATTCGCCTTTCTCCAAGAAGGCTAGACGTCGGCTTCCTGCCAAAGAAGCCAGGGAACCGTTGAGTCTATGAAAAAATGCAGGTTCTAATTTTCAATCCTTCCCATCCCCCGATGGTAAGATCCGAAATTCGACCCGGCGACATCCACAACATGAGTTTTTCGCCCAGTAGCAAACGCTTAGCCACAAGGTTATGGCAATCTTTCACCCCGGATTAACTCTGTAAGTGCCAGTTGAAGCCTCAAGAGTGTTATTGTTTCCAAACAGATTTTTATGTATGTTCCAGAAGTAACAGTTTAGATTTAAGTGGCCAAAAAAAAAAAAACTGTCCTTGATTTAAACATCATCTTGAAAGCATTCAAAAGTCAAGTGTATTAAGGGATCTGTGAACAGACTAGCTCTGTGGCACTTCCAAGATTGAAGTGACCCCGGTTAGATTATGGCTGGGTATATTACGGCTTAACCCACTTACAGCCCCCCCCCCCCCTTTCCAATCCCGCTCCCAGCCCCCAGGCCAAATTATACGGGTGATTATATGAGTTATACCCGGGAATTACTGGGACGTAGAGGATTAAGATGGAGCTGGGTGCAGCTTAGATGTTACGTTCATGGCCTTCACTGAGAAAACTCTAATTGACGATAACGATGACCTCTCTAGCCTTTGTGTTCGAGCCATACAACATCTGCAGGAGAGAACTGTCGCCAACTTGAGTTACAACACAGCATTGCGGATGGCTGCTCTTGCAATTCGATGCCCGACTGAATAACTCTGTTAAACCTCCACTTCACCCACTGAGTGGAAAATAATAATTTGTTTTTTCAAATTGGACATTTAAGCATGTACTTAATGAATGTATACAACTGCTGATGATTACTCCCAGAATGTAGTTAGTTCGTAACTTTTATGAACTTGTTAATGTATTGGTGACAGGCGCAAAAGCACTATGGCGTATGATCAGTAATTTTTCTTTTCTTTTCTTTTCTTTTTTTTTTTAACGATTCGAGCTATTATAATTTACTGGTTTTCACGTATCAGTTGCAGTGGTTTAAATGTTTTGAAGATGGGAAGATAAAGCAGTTACTCTCGGAATTTAGTAAGATAATGCAGTGATAAAATTCATGTCAGGACAGGATTGAGTGAGACAGCCACCATTATTTTTCTAATATGTAACAGTCTGACATAGCATAGCATTGCATAGCATAACAAAAGAAAACATGGCATAACGTGACATGATATAAAAAATAATGCGATGTAGTCTCATGCAATGTGATACAGTACAATGCAATATGATATTATGCATGGTTATAGTACAATAATATAAAAGGCATCCATCATATTATGATGCAATATAACATAATCTAATGTAACACGACATGATACAATAGAATACATGACAGTACAAGCATACTATACAATGTAGTACATTACTCGGACGATATGACACAACATAAATGAGTATATAGTTATTAGTTCCCCAACGTTCCAAACTGCCAGATCAGGTTTCGATCCCCAAAGAGATCTGATATAAAACGCACGCATTATTAACAAACACAGTGTATTCATCGATTGTTTACGCCTTTTGCTAGCTGCATCTCTCCCCTGCAGCTCGTGGCAAAGCTGGACATGTGCTAAAGTGGGTCAGCCGTAATGCTGGCACTGGTGAAGAATGCTGGTAATGGAATTATGCAGTTGAGTATAGCCAATCGTAAATGCCAGGCAGCCCATGGAAATATGCCTATTCTTAACCTTTTGGCTGCCAGCACATTTTTCATTAGAATTCTATTTCATTCTTTTTTCAAACCTTCCTATGCACCTTTTGCAGTATGTTTCAGTGAAAACACGAACTCTTGTTATGTATACTGGTAGTATTTGCCTTTCAAAAATTGATCAAGATCATTGATCTCATCAAGAGGAAAAAACAGGATGGGTTTATGGGGCTTCTAGTGCTGAAAAGATTAAACTGTTATTGTTATTTGCTTACATGAATACCAAAGGGGGAGGAATCACATATATCTACTTTTACATATGGGAGAAAATTATGTAATTTGTTTGTTGAAGAAACTTTGCGTAGACACAAGTCTGAGATGGATCAGTTAGTCTTGGTATGAAATGTTGAGCTTGCCTCAGGCCAGGATCTCGTTGTATGGAGATCTTTGGCCAGTGCCATGGAAAAAAAAGTAGAGGATGATGATGACGGTGATGATAGCTGAGAATATAAAAGACACGGCTTCTACTACATACACATTTTTTGTTGTTGTTCTGCCCTGAAGAACCAACCAGGATCGACAATCTGGAAACGTTTTTTTGTTTTTTTCGGGCAGGCAATTGCGGCTTCTTTATTAAAATTTAAATAATCTGTGGACAGCCATTTTGATTCTATACGACACTCCAACAAAATTATGGTAATGATGATCGCCCTGATTTTGATGTATAAAAAGCCATCTGACACTCACAACTACTTACATTCTCCTCTGACAATCCTAGGCACATTTTTAGATCCATAGTACATAACGGCCTTCCTCGTCTCCGAAAAATATGCTCTGACAATGATCTCTTCTCCAAATGAAGTCGAAGAGTTTAAAACAAAACTACTTAAACACGACTTTAGACGAGATATCTTTGATTCAATCCTCCATAACATTGGGACTATGGATAGATATGAATTATTGAAATACAGATAGAAAAACACAGGCCATCCTCTTATGTATTAGAACATAATCAGAAGTTATCAAATATAGGAAAACTATATGACAAACACGCAGGCATCCTTACCAAATCAAAGAAAGTCAAAAAAAATTCGAGGATCCCCCAATTTTCGCTAGGAAAATTCTCTCAAGTTTATCCAATCTCTTGGTCCGAACTCATCAAGTAACATCAGGACTCAGAATTATTTCCGACCTTGTTTAAAAACCTAAATGAATGAATTGCCCCCACGCCGCTGAGTGTTGCTTTATCTACAGCTCTGCTACAAAACAAAAACATTACAGTAAATGTTTTTTAGATTGCAGTAGCCAAAATTTGATCTATGTCGTCACATGTATGCTTTGCAAGAAGCAATGTGTGAGCAAGACAGCTATGGCACTGCGAACAAGATTCTCCAACCTCAAGAGTGGTGTAAAGAAAACCAACCCTGAAACATTATACCCTGTAGGGCATCATTTTAGTCTTCCCTCCTGTAGTATAAGTCACATGAGAATTACTGGTTTGCAGTCGGGTTCACTAGAGGAACTTCTGGACCTGGGGTCTAAGTGGATATGGACCCTAAAGTGTTATCCAATCTGTGGAGGAAAGAAGAAATTTTAAAGAAATCTCCCTTTTATCAACTAGTACATTTCTTTCCGCCCATTCCTATTTTACTTTTCCCGGAATGCTGTATATGTTCTTCAAGAGATTTAGATATTCCTGTTCACAACTGTACATTTGGGTTATTGTTTTATCATGCATGTACTTAGGGTATTCCTCTAATTCACTTTTTACTATTACACCTGGTGATTTTGGCCCTATTGCGTAATCCAAAAGAGAGCACAATTTGTTTCCAAAGTAAAAGTCACTACAATCTTCAGTGATGTCACCACAGAGATAAATATTAAAATGCTATATTCGCCAAACGAATAAAACAAACTGACATCTAAAAAATCTTACTTATTCATTTAATTGCAAATCAGAAGGGGTAAAATTCTTTTTTTTTTTTTATTTCTTTTTTAAACAAAATTGAAAACCCTATTCTATACAATGAGCAAATCAATTAATTAAAATTTTCTGTCGTGTACAGCAATAGCCTATTTACATCTTATATGTTTTCTTTACTGCCCTGACGAAGAGCCGATTGGGCTCGAAAATTTGGCCAATGATATCAATTTGCTTAATTAAGTTAATATGAAGCTCTTCATTTTTTTTAAAACCTTTTTTTTTATGTATTTGATTAGTTGCCGGCAGACAGTGACGAAGACATTTTTTATAAAAGTATGATCGCCCTGATGATTAACAGAAGAGGAAGAGCCAAACTGTCTAAAAAAATCTGGTGCCCCATCAAATGTGTCAATTTTCAGATTATTTATTCTACAAATTCATTGTTTGTTGTTAAGTATTTTAGGATACTAGATGAGAGAGACAAGCCTCTAGCCAGTCTGTCTTAGAACTCAAAATGATAATGAAAGGTGTTGGCCGTTGCTGATTGCGGGTAGGGGTAAAAATCTAGGTCCCCGTTGTGAACCGGGTGTGCCTCTTTGACCGTTGTACACGATCTCTGTTGACCTTGCCCTCAACCAGGTATTCCTCGGTAATTGAAAAGACGGATAATGTTTCAAGTACTGCCGCTAAACTGGCCACTCTGCTGGCGCCGACTATAGAGGCCCGGAACTCTTCATTCTTGATATTATTATCAGGCTGTCTTTTCTGTTTGATTATTCGTCCTCATCTTGCCCACAGTATTCTCATTATGTCCTGAGAGTTGCATTATCATTACCCCAAACCAGCACAATACGTATTTGGAGAATTACTCTGACTGAATTGAAGAAAATGAGATTAACACAGGCGTTATTTTCTTATAGGTCCTCTGGCTGTACAAATGCTCAGTGTCACAGTATGATGCGTGTTATCTTCTTCAATTGGTCTAGAAAAAGAAACTGTTATAATTAATTTTGTGCAGTCGATCTTCTAATTACCAGTTGTCTGTAATGAATACGATCATTTCTCACCATAAGTGCACAATGAGAGACCTTTTATTGGGACAAGGCATCATTACTTATGTTGTCCTGTAGGTCTATAAAGGCCCCATACTTCAGTGTCTGATCTATGTTCACAAAGAGGTTGATTCCTCACAGATCCCTATACTTTTCGTGTCTTATCCCTGCTGTGGACAATGTCCGTTTCATACATAAACAGGCCAGGGTCACAGGTAGGCTATCGTTTTTCGCTCCGTTGAACCGCAAGTAGAATGTTTGTTATGCACAAGGAACTCGATAATCTCTCACTCACCTCATTAAGTCCATTACTAGCAGGAGGTCCATGAGGTAGCCAAGGTAAATTTGAATAGAATAAATTATAAATATTACGGTTGTGTCTGTGATGTTCTGTCTGACTAGCATGTCCTGTGATCGATAGTTGTATGAGGATTGCATTGTTCTGAATTACGACGCCTGAAATGGTCTGTGTTCTATGCATGTGGCCGTTTGGCCATGGCCTGACCTAAATTATCACGCTTCACTTGACATTTCGAATGCTGGTGTTGAATACCTCGTAAGGGCGTGCTGTAAAATGTCGTTTGTAACAGAATACAGTTTGTGATTTCACTGATCTTTCATCTATCATCGATTTGAATCTTTGATTTCAATACAATGAGTATTCCTTATGATAAGTGAATTATTATTAAACTGTTCTGCTCACAAACTAAAATTAAATTTTTAATATGATTTGGTTGACATTCATGGGTCCGAAATCTTGTACTTATACGGGATATTTCGTGTATGTGATTTCATTTGAAAGTGTTCTCCTTAGGGTCAATCAAAGAGTTTATATAACCTCTTTGGGGTCAATGTGAAGTCAGTGCATACTACACCATAATGAGCGAGGATTTCGATATTCGATAGTGTGTGCTTAGCGCTTTACGTTACAGCTTGACGTTCATAACACGGGACAAATGATTCATATGTTATAATCTTGGGTGGACGTATGGCATGAAAGATCATTGATGTGGTAGTTTTAAGCTATATGCCTGTTGAAAATACTTAGCCCCATTATCCACAGTTTTGTAGTTTACAACGTCCGTGTAGAACATTTCACTCTTGCTTTTTGTAATATGTCTATGTGGCATTGCTTTTCCACTGACAGGTAAGTTCTATTATGGTTTACATAATTTATTAAGCGTTCTGTTGCAGTATATAATATATATTGTCTCTGCTGTTTATCCCATTTTTGCACACTCACAGGTTAATTTGTGACTATTGTGATTGAATACAGTAATATGATACACCTTGTCCTATTTTGGTCAAAAGCTCGACAATTAAGTTAGTACTATATCGCGGCCGGGATGCTCGTACTAACAATATTATGCTATGTGACCCTCCCCTTAGAATACTGACAAATCAGATCACTTCATGGTAGTTCCCAGTTTTGTTGAAGCACGAAGGCTTTGCCTCTTCTGCAGACATGATGAATATGTTTCATATCTTCAGTATTGACAGGTCAGTTTGTTTGATGAGGAGTCACGGCCTTGATAGCATAATGAGGGTGGAAATGCAAATGATACTAAGTGGATCTATTTTGTTTTCTTTTTTATACGCCATTGAATATTTACAAGGCAAGTCTTATGCTGCTTGTTTTCGTCACTGTCCTAAAACTTTGAGAAAAAACAATTCCAAAAGTAGTTTTATTTCTTTCAAGAACAAAACACATGTGATGTAAAGTTCATAAACAGACGCGAGTAGTCTCAAAACGAGAATCCTATCACTCGATACCGTTAGCAGTGCCAAGCCTTATGTTTTGTTAACTTTGATTAGAATGTCCTTCACTTGACTGCAGAGGTCCCTCTAGCTATCTGTAAGGTTGCTGACGTAGTGTTTTTGATCAAAGGAGCAGCTCTAGGCACTGCGAATTACATCTCAGCTTGATCTCACACACAGTTTTCCCATCATTCCGTAATTCTTCAGACAAAGATTAATGGATTGATGCATTTAATGCCTTCTTTCTGATGTTTTTATTTCTTGCATGCCTGCATGTGTGTTTATGTGTGTGTGTGTGTGTGTGTTGTGTGTGTTCGCTTTGTTTGTTTGCGTGATTATGCTTTGTTTTTGCAATATCTCTAAATAGTGATGAAAAATGGGAAATGACGGTTATATAGGGCAGGAGATAATAATCGGCAAGGAAGAAGCCACAATCGACCTCAAGATACACAGACTACGAAGAGACCAAAAGACAAGACACAGAGTAGAATGAAGAGACCTGGGACCTTCTATTTATTCCAACATTAGAACGAAACATTCAGGGACCGATATTATGTATAGATCTAGAATCCTGACTAAATTTACCAACAAACATTTTTGAAGATGAGCTTGTGTGCATAACTAAAGTGTGAAGTGTGTACATTCCCGTGTGTCCTCTTTTATTATATTTGCATAGTAGCAGCTTGTATCAACATTTTATTGCTAATCCACTTAATAAGTTAAAGTCATATGAGCTAATGCAAGTACAATGAATAGCTTATTATGCTGAATTCACTTACAGCAGTTCAAAATAATCTACATATCGGTAAAGACAGCAATAACAGACTCGATCTCCCTCATCCCTCGCTCCCCGCCCCCCCCCCCCTCTCTCTCTCTCTCTCTCGCTCTCCCAGCCCTTTTCCAACTTTGCCCTTCTCTCTTTATTTTTGTTTTCTTTTTTTTATTTCATTGTCCATCTCTCTCTCTGCCACTGTCTCATGCCAATTCTCGGTCCCACTCCCGTTTTCCTCCCCATTACGTCCTCTGCCTTTAGCCTCCATTCTGCTACAGGACATTGGTTTCTTCTGTCATATTTGATTTTTTTTTTCTGTCATAATATTTGATTTAATCTGCCATATTTGATTCCGTCTGTCATATTTGAATTCTACTGCCATATTTGATTTCCTCAGACATATTTGATTTTTACTGTCATATTTGAATTCTACTGTCATATTTGGTTTCTTCTGTCATGTTTGATTTCTAATGTCAGTTTGATTTCGTCTGTCATACTTGGTTTCTTCTGTCATATTTGATTTCTTCTGCCTGGCGCTATTCTTCTTCTGTTGTTGTTGTTGTTGTTGTTTTCTCTAACCCTCTTTCTCCCATTATGAAATAATTTATTTTCATCGGTAAAACATCGGAGCAGTGGAAAGTAATTAGGGCTATCCATTTAATCTGAGGTGTAGGAGGGATGCCCTAGGATGCTGTTTTTGTTGAAGATAGACAGACATACGAAACATTTAGACAGACAATTAAACGAACAGACAGACAAATAGATGGTTAATTAGAGAGAGGGAAAGTATCCTCGAGCATTGAATTTCTAAATTCATCACTCCACACACTGAATGAAAATGGATGGCTGAAGTTGTGCTACCTCACAGGGCCGATGTTAAGACAACTTTAGCCACTATACAGCCTTCCCCTCCTGGCCCGTCACTCTATCAATATTTTATTGCTAATCCTCTTAATAAGTTAAAGTCATATGAGCTAATGCAAGTACAATGAATAGCATATTATGTTAAATTCACTTACAGCAGTAAGAGTACAGCCATGCTATAGCGTTCTTTGACAAAACATCCTTTTTCCTGAAAACTTCTGTCTTCGGATAATTGAGCAGGTTTGCGTAACACAAAGGGAACCAAATACAATTTACATAGAGAGAATTAAGTGAAGAAGTAGGTTCTCTTTTAAACTAATTGTAAAATCTTGTATTTGAAAAAAGACAAAGGGGGCAGAGGAGAGGAATGAAGAAGCTGTAATTTGTCCACTCACCTGACCATGGTTTTATAACGGGCTTCTGTCAATACCAGTATTTACCTCTAACCTGTAAGGGTCCTGGAAAATGTAGGTCAGGGGTCATCCTCTCTCCTGCTCAGGCCAGGGCCAGTATAGTATGACCAGTGGTGATCTGGCATATTACAGAAGAAAACTGGGTACGTTAAATTCGTCAAGTTCAACTTTTGCCTCTTTTGTATAAAGTAAAAAAAAAGTCTATGTTATTATTTTTCCTTCCTTGAGTTGTTCTATGTTTACTTCTACGGTTTTCTTCAAAATGATCAGCGAATAATGTCAGTTTTTATTTACTTGATGAAGAAAGCATATTTTTATGTTGTGCCAGTCAATTAGAATCCATATTTTATTTTATTTTATTTTATTTTATGTTATTTTATTTTATTCTTGTTTTATTTATTTCACTTTATTTCATAATTATGTGTGCGCTATGAAAATTTGGCGCTTCTCATGGAATCTTCTTATATATGAATACTGTGGCGACATGCATGGCTTCTTTTAAGACTTGAATCTGAAGAAACAAGATTTATCTGACGTTTACCTACACGTTATCTTTTTCCCGGGGGGCTTTGTTGGAACAATCTGATGATAACAATATTCTGCGGAAATATCCATAGAGGTGCCAGCGTTACATGAAGAGGAGATTCGTAACTATTACATAATAAGGGTACCAAGAGTCATCTTTCGAGCCAAACAAAGAAATCTTGTGACGGCACCGAAAACAAAATATTTCGGAATAGAACATAGGTACATCATCAAATGTATTTTATGATCTCTGTCGATTGAAAACTTTCCTTAAGATGAGACCAAAGATACAGGTAGACAGAGAACAGATAATAGAAAAATGGATAGAATGAGAGATGGATTGACGGATCAATACATGAATGGATAAATGTATAGATGGATGGATGGATGGATGACGGATAGATAGATAGATAGATAGATAGATAGATAGATAGATAGATAGATAGATAGATAGATAGATAGATAGAT
>JBCEWB010092685.1:0-12403 GCA_039654565.1 Peronia peronii
AGATAGATAGATAGATAGATAGATAGATAGATAGATAGATAGATAGATAGATAGATAGATGGTAGATAGATAGATAGGTGGGTAGGTGGGTAGGTGGGTAGGTAGGTAGGTGGATGGGTAGGTAGATAGATAGGTAGTTAGGAAGGTGGACTGACAGGTAGATAGACAGATAAACAGACAGACAGTCAGAAAATAGATAAATTAATGTTTGACGAACATATTGAACGTTTATTTTCAAAGAAGCCTCTCTAAAGAGACTACATTAAAAATTTAATCCCTATGGCCCACTTTATTATTTTTTAAAAATCAATTTCAAACAACAGTTGGTTAACGCAAAACATCAAAAATGCCTGAGATAGAACACCCTGTCAATATCAACCGTTGTGCTTTGAAGCATCTGCTGTTTCCCATACTATTCTCCTGTCGGAGCAGTGAAGTACACACATTGCTGTCACGAAACTTCTTGTGATTTTCGTTATGTTGTTGTACTCAATGACCTGGCCTGTCAGTGAAAAAAGAGAACCTGACTTGAGAGCTATTGTAATGAAGTTATTTTCTATCTCTTCTAATGAAAACCTTTCTAATTAAATTGTCCTCTAATTGACTTTTTCTTTAATCCCGTTTGAAGTAAATCCTCTACTCCGGCAAATTGTTGATTTCCTCTTTACCTCCCATCCCATATCTTTTGTAAATATTAGCATTGTCCTCATTAGGTCTTAAACAAGGGATTTGCAAATACTTAGTTCATTGTTGTGTGTTTCAATTTCTCCTCTTCGCTTTCCCCATGTAGGTCCATCAGGCGGGTGTTATAAACTCGATGACTTCTTGAATTATATCATCATTTTACAAAGACCATAACTGAAATACATGCCCTCATATTCACACGTCTCTGGCTCCCTGAAGGAGACAAGGAAAAAAACCCCTATAGTTCTTGTTTTTCATTGCTGGAATGCTGATATCTGCAGGTCCTATTGGCCTTCTGATCATGAGCGTGTGTCAAGTCAGTGGCGCGCGCAAAATCTGTATCACTGGTAAGTAAAATGTTGTCAAACAGTTGGATTCATTGTTTGCTTTTGTTTGGTTGCTTTTGTTTCTATTTGTCTTTCTTTTTTCTCTTTCTTTCTTTATTTCCTTCTTTCTTTCGTATTTCTTCTTTGTCTTTTATTTTTTTGGGGGGGTCTTTCTTTCTAACTGTCCTTTGCTCTTTCTTTTTCTTCATTTTGTTCTTTCTTTTTTTTTTTTCCAGCTTTTTTTTCCAGATTCCGATTGACTCGAATTCTGCAAACCTGTGCCGTAATTCCATTAACTCATGTTCTGACAGTTATTTCATTTCATCCAGATTATGCAATCAGTTCTTCCTGTTTATTCCCTCGCTACAGTTATTATTTTATTCCCTCTTGTTCAAAGAAGAACCGGGGACAGGTGCAATTCTATTGGAAAAAAATCTGAAGTAAGGCTTTTCTATCCGTCTGTTTGTCTGCCATTCTGTCTGGTTTGTGTGCCGGTTTGTCTGTGACTATCTACCTGTCTATCTGCCTGACTGTCTGTCTGTCTGTCAACATATCAGTCTGCCTGCCTGTCAGTTTTTATTCATGTCAGGTTTAATTATTTGTCCATGTGACTCCTGTTTCTGTTTCTGTTATTGTATCGCTATGACACTGAAAGTACTTTGGTTTTCACGTGGCACTTGACAGATGTTGAGGATAGCCGTCTGGCGTTCGCCAAGAAGCTGGGAGCAAACAGCACCATAAATGTCAGAGATAAAACACCAGAGCAGGTTGCTGCCGGAGTGAGAGAGGAACTGGGAGGACTTGCTGACGTCGCATTTGAATGCAGTGGCGCTGTCTCCAGCACCAACTCTGCCATATACGTAAGTTTAAACAGGAATGTTGTAAAATGAAATAAGATTAAGTTGAAGGCTTAGCAAAAGTTTGATATTAGAATCGTGTTTGTGTGCGTATATGTGTGGGTGAATGTGTGTGTAGATAGTGTGTGTGTATCTGTGTTTATGTGGGTGTTAAATATGGAATAAATAGACGTGGTTTCCTAAAACCGAGAGCGTTTCAGTCTTTGTGATTTTTTGTTCAGCTCCTCTTTGTGTGTTAGTACTGTCAGACATAGACCTGCATGATTCTTGTCTGTTGTCTGTCTTGCGTTCTGTTCAAGCAACCAATCAAGCTACCACCTTTCCTGTCCCTGATATTCGCTGCCCATTTTTTTTTTTTTATTGGCCAAACTCACTCCTGTTTTCTTTTACTGTCGTAACCTTTCATAGACATAACAATGTAACTAGACCCCGCGCGGCCTCTTTTTCGCTATTGGCGGTCATGCCGTATCGCCTAGTTTGAGCGATCCTCGTGAGGCTGAACTATGGGAGCCGATCCGGCATGTATAAAGAAGCGCATGTATAAAAAAAAAAAAAAATACTAACAACATCGGGTGGGTAAGAAATTTAGAGTTAAAACTCTTCGCTATGAGTGACAGACTTATTAGAACCTATTCAACCTTAATGCCCTCCGAAAAATAAAAGTATTTTTAAAAAAATTAAATTACTGAAAAATAAATAAATAAATGGTAACACTAACAGTTTACACGAAAAGGAGACTAAAGGGAGGCCTTATGAAATTTACCACATATTAGGCCTAATGGTAATCAGTGAGTCAGTCAAAAGAAAAAAGGCAGGGAAGTAAGAAATGAAAACATGGATGATTTAAAACAAGAGAGGTAAAGAAGAAATAAGAGAAAATCAATATAATTGATTTGAGAAGCATCCTAAAGATTTTATTTTTTAATTCAAGAAAAAGGTGTCGAGGATAGGCGGGAAAAAAAATCTCCTTCAATGGCAGATGCATATATCAGGTTGATATATTACAACGGAACGTCTACCTCGAGACTCTACCACCGGCTGAACATGAAGTGAAAGCAAATAAACTAAAACTTCAAAAAATAGTGTGTGTTATTATGACGACCTAAAGTCTTTCTCCATCTCCTTCCACTTTTTATAGTGTCCAAAGTTATATGAGTGTACCCAATTATTTACATCTACTACATCAAACACCAGAAGTAAATGGGATCTTATAAATGTTGAAATATGTCTGGGGCCATCTTGTTCTCTTCCTTTCTACACGTTTTTACCGGAGCACCGCATTTGTTTTCTACTCATACATTTATAACTCAAATAAGCTGACTTTCGTCTATTTCTTTTTTTTTTTTTTATCTCTTTTGTTTTAAATCATTCATTTTCGACTGATTCACTGATTACCATCAGGCCTAGTGTATGGTAAATTTCAGAAGGCCTTCCTTTAGTCTCCTTTTCGTATCAACTTATTAGTATTACCGTTTATTTATTAAATTATAGATTTTCCCGTAATTTAATCAAAAACACTACTTCTGTAATTCAAAGGGCTTCTAGGTTGAATAGGCTCTAAATGTTTTAAGTATATTATCACTCACAATGAAAAGTTGCAGTCATAAAATTCATCCTCACCCCTGTTTTTAGTGGTTTTTTTTTGGGGGGGGGGTATAAGCGCTTACTTCCACAGTGCAGTCCGGTCGCTGCCTCTGAGCGCGGTCAATGGGACCGGAAGTACTGCTTTCGCGCCGGGTCTAGTTATATTGTTATGTCTGAGGTCCCAACTAAGATATTTTTGGAAAGTATCCCATGATAAAACCGAAACACGAAAGTTCTGTTTCACACATTTTGAGAAGTTCCTGCTGCACCATGAGAATTTCCCGAAGCAGTAAATATTTTCAAAATCTATATCTAGCTTTCCGTTTGGTGCTGTATCGTTCAACGTGCATATTTGATTTCATGTTGTGGCTTTATTTTCTGGAAATGCACACTGAATTCACTTATCTTAGTTGTTTATTAAGCCAAGACTTCGAGAGCTGAAACCATGGAGAATTCCCTAATGTCTAGTGAACCCAACCGCGACGATTTTAATGGGAGAGGGGTCGGTATGGGGACGGGGGTGTATCTGCTACTCTTCTTTTTCCCTTTGATCGTACGTCATTTTACTCTGTGCAGTTGTAATTGACATGTCTTTGTGATTCAGAATGTGTCCTTGGAAACTTGTTAGCCTATCTGATTGCATCGGACACGGCCGCCATCTTGGATGTTTGCTCGGTTTTTTCAAAATCTATCTCCCCTCTTACTTCCAAACCAAATCGTTCTAAATTTTGCATGTCATATCTAGCATCTAACATCTAAAAAGGGACAGGAGCAAGTTGAAGTTTCATTGATTTTTTAAAATTAATTTTTGAAAATACTATAATATGTAAAATATGTACAAAATTGGCATTTTTATTCATAATTGTTTTTCCTCATAAAGTAAAAGAGATACAATAAAAAGCCCGTGTCACTTTTTTAAAAAAACATTATCTCAAGGAAAGTATTATGAGAATTACGACGAAAATGTGTTTGTAAGTTGTGGAGGAGATAGAAAAATCAAGCGAAATCCATTATTATAAAACATACTGGAAAAACATCAATATCCAGTGGACCAGGAAGGCTTGATCTTGTCTGAAATATGGCCTTGTCTCTTATATTTGCTATTTGGTAAGCTAACATACTCTTGTACAGACATTTCCTTTCTTTCACGCCACAAAATCTGAATGAGCAAGCTCCCCAACCAACGGCCAGTGATGTTTTTTAATAGTAGAAATCCTGACAAGACGTTGAATTCAGAAGCTGTGGTTATGAAAAGGGACAGAATGAGAGTTGACGATACCAACTTTTCCCTTAGCAGTATATCACACTTTTATGAAGTTTCTAGTATTACAACTGTTCATTCTAGCATGAATAGTTTTCATGAATTACGACGTACTTTACTGTGTGCCTCCCTTCTCCCATGGACAGTCTACCAGATCAGGAGGTGTAACTGTGCTTGTGGGAATTGGGCCCGCTAACCAAAAGCTTCCAATATCTGAGATGATGCTGAGGGAGGTCGATGTCAAATGTGTTTTCAGATACGTTGATTGGTACGTATTACTTATTAATCTGTCTATCCATCTCTTTGTTTGATTGTATGTCTGACTTTCTGTCTGTCTGCCTTCTGCTTGTCTGTCTGTCTATTTCTTGTATTACCAAAATATCCGAATGTTACGTTGGGTGACATATCAAGATAAAATTTAACCGAAATGGTGATGGAAACTCCAATTTTATCGTAAAGTATAATGTTTAGTGAGCTCCGCACTACGCTGTATTTGCATTCTGGTCATACCCATCGTTTCCTATTGTTACTCCAAAGCTGGAGTATTTATTATTATTTGTTTGTTTGTTACTCTGTTTATTTCATATTAGTGGTTAAACGCTTATGCAGTGGCCAGGGTCCGTATTCATGAAGTTACCTTAACTCCCCATAACTTGGTGTGCTTCATCAAGGGGTATCTCACCATATGGTATTGCACGTAGACAATCTAGTCGGAAAGCACCCTAAGCAGCTATAGCGTAGCTCTAGGGATGACTTGGCCCTCTCGTAACTGACTTACCCCTCCCCCTAAAGTGAAAAAAAAAAAAAATGCCGACTACTGCTTGCTCGCCACTTGGGTATCTGCCTGCCTATCGGTCTCTGTCTTTCTTTCTCACTTTGTCTCTCTCCCTCTCCCTCCTCATTCTGTCTGCTTGGCTAGTGTGAAAATAATAATATAAATGAAATGGTCTGTATTCTCACGATTGTATTTTACCCAATGTAGATAGTCTTGGAGATCTATGTTTGCATACGCTGATTACATTTATTTAGCGGACAAATAATTTACGATCAGGCTTTAGAAGTTTCAACGATAGTTACGACAACTTCATGAATACGGCCCCAGGGGTATTTGATAAAGTTCGTGTCTATTTCCACGACTAGTCATTCAACTAGAAAAAAAAATGTCTTTCGTGAGGAATTCAAGCGACTAGTCACTTACATGTAAACGGGGGTCATTGTGGCTACGTGATTTGGCGTCTGCTCTGTGGTGAAACACCTCATGTCGTGAGGTTGTAGTTCGACTCGCGAATCGTCACATTGGGGGATGGAAGGACAAGAAGATCAAAGCCTGCATTTTTTTCAGTGGCTCAACGATCCCCTGGCTTCTTCTGGGTAGGGAAGCCCGACGTCTAGCCTTCTCGGATAAGGACGAATATATTTCGGAATTCCCGTGTGTACGTTAAGCACGTTAAAGAATCCCAAAAGGGAGATAATACATGCACTATCTTCATAAGATTGAAAGATTTAAAGAAAAATAACATGCGCATTAACATTAATATAGAAGAAAGCCGTCACTAGATGGCTGAAAGTATGTAGAGAACGTAACATTAAGTTACTGGGGTTAGGGGAGCATGGCCGATAAGTTGGTGTCTGGGTCGATAGAGAACAGGAGAGTGGAAGGTGGAGCCGTAGTCGATGGCCGTCTGGACCTTGCCGAAAACCTTACATCGTGAGTTCGACTCCTATGGTGGATGAGAAAAATTAGAACCTGCATTTTTTTTCAGTCCCATTGGCCCAATGGCTTCTCAGATAAGGAATCTCAGCCGTTAAGTCCTCTTGGATAAGGTACTTTATGCACGATTAAGAACCCTAGACGGTTAAAAATCTGATGAAACGGAAATTTTGCCGCTGTTCAGACAAAATTTCCAAATTCCTGGCCACAAAAATTCTCACCAAAACTGGGCACGCACTTACGGCCGAAATAATCCCACTTTCTCAGGGTTGATAGGCTGCCTATAATAACAATAATAATAATAATAATAATAATAATAATAAAATAAATTATATAATATGGTCAATGTAAGTGCTGGAGCACACAGCCTGAGTGACCAGAGCCCAGCTCGGTGTCTGTGCTATGACATCACGTCCGATTTGTGCAGTATGTTGTGCCTCAGACAACAGTCTGGGCCATCTGTCGTGTTATGTACTGTGCTGTTAGATAACAGCGTTGGCTCCCATAAATTAAACATTCATCACTTCGTATCTATCTAAGCACGCCGAGATAACGCAAGAGATTAAAAAGCTTATCGAGAACGTAACGTCTTTCCTAAAAATTATTGTGGCATTATTCGAAAAGTCGACGAGGGAGGTCACTTTTTTTTTTCAGTTAAGGTTGCCTCCATGATGTTGTCTTTTGCATAATTCCGTGAATTCTAATCTCTTGAGTCATTAAAAAAACAGCTATTACCAGAGGGCTGCCCTTGTGTAATATCATGTTATAACAATAGGCTACGTATATTGAAAAGCAAATTCAGTTTTTGCAAAGCACTAATATCATCCCCCCCCCCCCTTCCCTTTTCCCAGGCATTCAGAATCGTGAGGTCGAAAATAAAGGAAGACACGCACTCTTATTCATTAATAATTTTGTACCGTTCATTATCATGAATAAAAGTGAAGTTAATCTTCAGCATTAGACAAGGATGTTTCTTTCTCTCTCAGATCAATGTGTTCGTGTGTATTGTGTTTATGTGTGTGTGTGTGAGAGAGAGAGAGAAGGAAAGAAAGAGAGAGTATGTGTGGTTTTGTGTGTGTTGTGTGTGGATAAAATGCTTTACCCTTAGCCGCTCTTGAAAAAAAAAAAATAAGCTCCATATCCTAGGTTCTTAAAATCATTAATTTTGTTCTCCATAAAAAGGAGATACATAAGTCTAGTGGCAAAGGACTAGAGCCAATCATAGATGCTACTGCAAACAAAGAAAATTTCGATTACAGGGTTAGTCCACGTGAGGCCTGGTTACGAAGTCAACCTTCTCGTCCTCTTTCTCTTCTCTCCACCCCCTTCTCATTCTACTGCACGCCTGAAGTAGCCAATCTGACATCAGATTATACCATGATTGTTCGCATCGTAAGGATGGGTAGTGTCCAGTGAACCAAATAGTGTAACTATTCAAGATTCACCCAGTGGCTTAAACAGCAAAAAGAGCGCAGTTTGGGCTAATTAGGTGACCAGTTGCTCAAACAGTCACCACCTTTAAGAAAAGTGCAAAGAAAGTGCATCTGATACTGCTTATTAAGTAATATAGCTGGTCATGGTGCTGATTCCTGTGATTGTTGTAGGCCTAATGTTGATCATAAGCGATTGTAATCTAGACTAAAGTTGCAATTGATTTGAAAAATAGTGGTGCCCTTTCGTAACCCTTTCACCGTAGTATCATCCCTAAAGAAGTGGTGACAATTTACTTTCCTAATACCAACATATTGCGTATGTGACCGTGGGGAATGTCCAGTGGCGGTATCAGCTGTTAAAATAGCCGTAAACTAAACATATGACTGGCCATGATTCCACCGATTTCATTCTCTAGAACATTTCCACTTGTTCTATCAACGTTACAAAGTTTTCTAGCTATATTACCAGGAACAGCTTTATGGGAGACTGTCAGAGTTGCTGTTAATCATGTATTAGAGTTTCCAACCAGGGACAGAATTATTTACCCTATCCATTGAATACATTTGGATCTGATTTACCAGTATCTGCTTATCTTTATGTTGACTATAATTAAATAAAATAATTCCTTTATCTGATATTTGCAAGCTTATGTGAACTGAAAATACAATGTACACTGAATTTAAATGTTGCTTTTGTTGGCTGCTCTGTGAAAGTGAAACTCAATTATAGCGGTACTGAAGAAAAAACAGAATTTGGGGACAAAAGCGTTTTAATGAAAATGGGAATACTCATGTTCTTTTTTTACTCTGATCTATTTGTTACTTCATCTGAGAATAATCTGATTATTTATGTACCCATTTTTAAAATTTTATTCTGTGTGTGTTTGTGTCGTGTGCGTGTAGCTTCCCTACAGCTATCAATCTGGTGGCATCTGGTAGAATCAACGTCAAGTCTTTGATCTCACATCACTTCGAGCTCCAGGATGCGATTGAGGCTTTTGAGACAGCCGGACAAGGCAAAGGAATCAAGGTTATAATCAACTGTCGGAAGCCGAACGCTTAACCAAGCACAAATTGTGGCGCGTCTGCTGAGTGTTGCTCCTTGTATCGTATCGGAATTTTCTGTGCTGATAGAGAAACCGCCATGAAAGTGGGCTCATGTTAAACCATGCAAACGTAGCTTGTACGTCATTCGCTTTCTGCCCTTATCAAAATAACCTAAGCTTGATTTTGTTTTGATTTTATGTCATTAATTTGTTAGCCAATGTCACAGTGTATTCAATTCATTTAAAACTGCACAACAAAGGACAATTAATAATAAATAATATATTATTTGACGTAAGTTTTGATAGACCTGTGTGTCTGTCTATGTATCTATCCATATATTTATATTTACAATATGTGTGCTATCTTGCATTAAGTTCATAAGACAATTTCACATAATTTTGTTATGCATAATGCAGATACATAATTTTTTTGAGTGTGAGAGTGCTGGCCATTACTATGATATTCATTCTACGAATGTCCTCTACAGTTTATTGGATATTTTGTGTAATCCATACAGTTGAATCGTGTTATTTAAAATGTATTTAAAAGAAATTTTGCTGCCGTATTACATATAAAACCGACTGATCTTGACAGTGATTAAACAGCACAACATTAATAATTTATGCTTCATTCAGAACGTTCGCCATAGATGGCTATATAATTGTGTTCAAAGGAGATGGGTGTACTGCAAGTTCTGGGAGTCATTTTGGAAACCGCATGGTTGGGGGTGGGGGGCGGGGGAGAAGGAGGGGAGGGGGCGGGAGATGATTTAACAATTGCCATCGAATTTTGTATGATCACATTAGAGGAAAGATATTGCGTAATTTTACTATAAATAGGCTTCTACATTTTTCAATAGAAAATTGAAACTTCGCGTACATACTTTTCAATATGGGAAAATTGTCAGACCAGATTTATGGTAATTGGCTTAGTTTTTGTCCAAAAATTTTTAAATCGGTATGGTGAAAATGTCACGGATTGTCCAAAAATTTGACCTCAAAATCTCAAATTTTCTCAAAAATTTAAAACCGTATAAAGAATTCCCTCTACCCATTTTTTCATATTATTTTATTCTCTATTCATGCCAAATTTCATTGCAATTGCTCCATAAATAATAATAATAAAAAAGTAGATCGTATATTTATGCTATAACCCTCCCTCCCCCTCCCTGCTTTCTGATTTTGAGAAAAACGCATTTAATTTTTTTTCACAAGAAAAGCAGTCGTGAGAAACTTTTGATTGGGCTTTATACCTCAGAACTTGACGTTTTCCATACTAGAGTTCCTTTCATGATTTCTTTGTCTTATTTTGCCTTTTCCTGTACCTTTATTTACATTTTTTTTCCTCCATTTTTGCTCCCTTGCCCATTAGCAAAAGGGCTCCGGTGTTGTCATTTCCGGCTCCAGGGAGGCATGTATATGGCTGCTATATCTTCGTTGGTCATAAGAGTGTCATTATCCTTGCTGTGACAGACAGTCTACTACTGTACTCTGAAACAGCAGAAACAGGACATATTCCATTCTCACTGGGCCGTGAAAAGTCTATCTTAGTGGCCCACGAGAAAACTTTTGTTGATATTCGGTGTGCTCAACATCTCAGATGGTCAGCCAGTGTCCACACCTGGCACTCCCGATGTTAATGAAGGAGATCATAATCAGATCTTTTATACGCCATTACCCTTAGCCAGAGAAATATTGATGATCTACCACTGCATATACAGACCCGAATGAGTCAGAATCCGGATGGCAGATGGGCTCGTCAACTTTTGCTTGATCGTCCTTCCCACACCTTAGAATGGACATATCAACTTTTTTTTTTTAAATACAATGTTTATATCCTGAGAAGAAATTTTAGAAGACAACAAAATCCCAAAATCGAATATTTTGAGAAAAAAAATTCAGGAATCCCCCCCCCCCCCACACACACATACACACCTTATATTTCTCACTTTCTCTCTCCTCTTTCTTTCCCTCTCTTTGTGCGTGTAGATATGTGTATTTATCTCGATTTTCCATTCTGTCCTATTCACACTGATATATTCAGAATCAGATGCAGACACGAAATAACAGATGAGGCCGCCCGCCATACATATTACAAGAGCCAAGAGTGCATCTTTTACCATGGCCTTTAAGCCGCCGACAGCGCATTAAATAAAATATCACTACACGTTTATTGTTATTCACAGTCATATTTTTACTGAACAGTTACCCTCACATGGTATTGTCTGATGGTCTTTACATCATCATTATAACAACGATCAATATTTTGCCGGCGATATTAATATCGTAAATTCTGCGATCATCCTTATAGTTCTACTCCCATTTTTTTTTATCTCTTAGAGAAGGAACTCTCCTTAGTAATCTATTTTGAAACCCATTACTCTTGTCACTTATTTAAAACTTAGACCTCGGATTAATGCAAGTTTTTTTTCTTCTTCTCGCCATAAATTAATGGTGCATTAGCTAAATCCAAAGGTTGGATTCTTAAAAAAATGTCCACTATCTTGGCTATTGCAATAGAAAATTAAAGCTGATTATGCGATATTGAGCATTTCCTGTGCCTCTATTGTCCATATGCCAGAGTGTTATAATTGTTGATGGAGAACGACTAGCGCTAGGAAAGCTCGCATCAGTGAAAGACATATATTTGAAATTACAGCAGTTGTTGAGGTTCATCTATTCAAATTCAGGGACATCCTCATTGTCAGTCCATTTTCAGTGGAAAACAAAACAGAAAAAAAAGAAAAAAAAAAAAAAAGAAAAAAAAGAAAAAAAGAAAAACGAAAACAAAAGACAGCTAAAACAAGACATACATTTGCAATGTCATACCACTGCAACTATTAAGAAACAGTAAAAGTAAAATTCATCCCACTAAAATAAATGATCAGTTTCATGGGTCTTCTGCTTCAGAGATCACTATTCAGTCATTATAACAGTACGGAATCTAGTAACATGAATATTAGCAAACAGACTGTTACATCTCCATTCGAAGACCATCCGATTGTTACAGTACCGCCCTCCCCTCTGCCCCCAATGAAGCACAGCATCACGCTCATAAGATGGTTGCCTAAGTCATTTTCGGTCATTCTGAGAAGAAAAAACACTGTTCCATTTCAAATGTAACATCACATACTTGTTTGTTTTCAAATGGTGCAGGTTTCCATCCAAATTCAGTGTTGCGGTGAAAAAAAAAGTAATCAGCTAAATTCAGTTTGGTCCCAAAAATGACTAAAGCAATTATCGTGTTAGCGTGATGATACACAACTGTCGAAACAGTAAATACAAATTAATGTACAATGATATCAAAATTATGACCGGAATGATTCTCAAATTATATTTTTATTGTAAATGTTGTTATTTTGCTTTGGCCTGGATGGCAATATATCTATATCTGTATCTGTATCTCTATCTGTATCTCTATCTGTATCTCTATCTCTATCTATCTATCTATCTATCTATCTATCTATCTATCTATCTATCTATCTATCTATCTATCTATCT
>JBCEWB010092696.1:0-12403 GCA_039654565.1 Peronia peronii
AAATCTGATTTTAATGAAGACATATTTTTAAGTCAAGGTAGGACCGATACTGTCTTGTTCAGAAATGGATGCACTCTCAATGTCTGACCCCCCTCATCACATTCAAAGCCCGATTTCTCCGTTCTAGTCCAGCGACTTACGTCTCATTTCGACTGGCCGTGAGACATATTGCAGAGTGCATAGCATAGACAAAAAATGAGCTTAATACATATGTGTCCACTCCTCAGATGATATCAAAGGTGCCCAGGGCTGTACAGTTGATTAATTTATCAGGCTACCTTTTTTTTCCCTGACGTTCTGTGTATGCTCTTCCTTCAAACCTTCCCACATTATGCATACTCAGTCTGTGTCTACGGTAGAAATGAGCCATTTTGATCATCAGCCAAATTACATCCCTTTGCTGGGCACAAGAGGTGGATCGACAACAACACAAGCATTGTATAGAAGAAAAAAAACAATCACTTGTTCTCTTATTTGAACAAGGGTTACCGAAAATTCAGAACAATTCACAATTTTTTTTTTAATCGTGATAATTTTTTCATAATTGTTTGCCTCACTTGTTTCAGATAGCAGAAGCTAAAGTGGTTTTTTCCCTTTCATGCATCACTTCTGCCTGTTGTACGTAGCAAAGGGAAGTCACCCAGCTAGCGGAACACATGGCTCGTTAAAATGTCTAGATGATTTCTGTTGTACAATGCTATGGAAGTTTAACTTGTGTAATTTGAGTTGACAGCTTGCAAATGTTGGGGGTCGGCATAATGTTTGTAAATATGGAATTAGAAAGCTACAGACCATGTATGTTATTGATCAGTATGTTATCTTTCTTCCAAGTTTGCCAATCAAAATACAACTTTGTTGGAAGATTTCAAAGTCTCTTTACCTGATGCAAAAGAATTCACCAAGGTGAGAGTTTCACATCAGAAGGGCAGAGACATTTTTATATTTCCCAAATCAACACAGATGTATCAAGATTATCCGGTGTTAACTATCCAATTTTAAAATGATTAGACAAAGATTTCCATGTACCACTGGATGTTGGAACCTTTTTTTGCATGTTATCATTGTCACATGTAACCTTAATAATTGACTGTCACATGCTGTGCTTCTTTCATGATTCATCTTTCATTGCTTAGTATGGTAAACTGTTCACATGGAAACAGCATACGCTTGTGTTAGATAAACAAATTTTCGTAATTTCACTAATGGCTCATTCCAATTTCTTGTTTCAATTATCATACATAGAAAAAACTGTGTGCATCTTTCCACTCGTAAAAATTACATTGTATGCACCTTTCCAGTCATAAAAATTACATTTTTTTCTGAATTTTTTTTTTTTTATCTATCATCTTGTTCATTATATTTGTTTTCAGATCCGCTGAGTAAATAATGTTATTTCAGACCATGCAATCAAAGTGTAAAACTAAAATCACAGATTCCATTGCAAAAATGCCCGTGTGACTGTTCAAAAGATGGATCAGTGATACAATGATTCATAACATGTTTTAGTAATTATGTCATTTACAGCGTCTTTTGAGTTAATGTCTTAGCACACATGATAGATTAGACACCATTTAGTTTGAACAATGTGAAACAGTGGGGGCAGTTTGTTCACTAATATAATGAACTTGTTACCAGTTTGATTACTTGAGCAGTTCATCTCCCCTAGTCATGTACCTAGCAAAGCCATGTTATTGTTTTTTTCTGGTTGATACTCAGAGTGCCACTCTGTACTTACAATGAGACAATGAAGACACGGGCATTTGTGGATGTGATGATGTGTGTGCATTATGTATGTGTGCATGTATGTGTGTGTGCATATACATGACATGTGTGTGTGTGTATGTATGTGTCCCACATAGTTTACAGCTTGATAATAACTGGTGCTTATTTAATTCATTGCAGAGAATTTATCCCCCTTTTTTGGTTGTTGTTGTTTTTACATAGTTTGTGGGTAGAATTATAGGTCTAAGTACTACAGAAGGGGATCCTATGTGCATTCATTCATCATATTGCTTTTAGATAAGAGTAAAGTGTCAGTGATCAAACCACATATCAGTGTTCAGCATCTGGGATAAACGAAGAGAGGGCAAAGCAGTACTAAGTTCAGAAACTCATGTACATTCTCAGGCTCTTGTGTCTTTTCCAGTGAAATGAGCTCATCAAGCTTTAGTGCCAGTGGAGTCAGTGGGAAAACCACTTTCTTTCATCGAAAGTGATAGTGATAGATCTTTATGATGACTGTTCACATTTCACATTCAGTAGTGATCTCAGATCTTTATTTGGAATAGATTTTATTCTGATCTCTTGCTCAGGGTCTGCAGGATGATAGGAAATGAACAGTTCAGTTTATTGAATACAGTGGTCTCTGCCTAAGATCCCAGTTAGATCTACCAGGAGATAAAACAAAAAAAAAGCAGGCTTTTAGGCAGACTGAACTCTCAGGTGACAGGTTCTTAGGCAAAGACCACTGCATTGTTTGTGATTTGCTCCATGACAGAGGTAGGCCAGCTCGACCTCTCTGATTACATACATTGTGGGACTCACCTTGCTATGAATGTTCAGTACATCATAGCTCTATAGTTTGCAGTGGGTATAACAGCGACAGTAATAAACAGAGAAAGGAAAAGGCTGGATTAACTTTCCATGTATTTCAGTTTTAATGGCCTCATATTTTTTTTTCCCATAGTTTGCTATCGAATTTCAGCTACCCTATGGTTAAGTGTGGCTACTTGGAGACTCAAGATGGGTCCATTTGTAGACCTTAACTCTTTGAACCCAGAAGACCAGTATAGCGATCTCTTCCATAAATGGACAATCCACAACAGACCAATATATCGGTCCGGGTAACCTACCTCATTCTTCGCATCTGTACAAGCCCTTCAATGAAATTGATGATGTTATCAAGGACTCGTTACTTGTGGTTAAGGTCAAACATTAATGGCTGCCCCCATTGAACATGTTAATTATGAGCATGTTTTGTTATAGATGATCGATTGTTTTCAACATGAAAAGCGTTCTGAAAATCAAAGAAGGGTATCTAAGCAAAGACTAACAACTGATCAAGTTGTAGATGTCTTGCAAAATGATTCAGATGATGGCAAATGATTCCTGATGATGATCAGATTATCCCAGCAGCCAGGTAGAAAGTAAAACTGATTATAATTTTGAAAGTGATAGTGAAATTAATGAGATTCCTAGATCCATATTGCCTAGCCCTCACCCATCAGGTGATCAACCCAGGCCACAGCGAAGGCGGTGTGGCCCTCCCAACAAGTTTTTAGATGGTTGGGACCCTGTAAATATGTTTAGGCCTACAACAATCAATGCAGACTTCCTAGTAGATCCAGACAACCCTGAAGTTAGTTACTTTTATGTGCTCTACTGATAGCATGAAAAAAAGCGTTCTTTTGTAATTGTCAGGAGCCCAGGGGAGGGGGGAAGGAGAGGTCCAGGGATCAGGATTCAAAGGGTTAAGTGAAGAAAGAAGGCTTGATGTTTAACCCTAGAAGTATCAGGGATGCTACAGAGGTGCTTATGTGTTTCTACAATGATGTGTAGCTCCTATACATTGTTTAAGAAATGACACTTAAGGCATAAATGGCGAGATAAGACAAATACTTTGTCAGTGTATATTGTGTGTTATATGGAAAGTCATACAAATAACATAATATTGTGCTAGTGTATTGTGTTTATATGGAATGTTCTACACATGACAAAGTTTGATGAGCAAAAGGCTTGGAGTAGTTTGCCCACTTTGACACTTTAAGTTAATCAATAGCTGAGTATACCTGCCTGAAATCACCACTGCAGAGTAGGGTAACTACTGCCTTTGTGACCAATAATTTGCATTTTATCTATTCTACCAGGCTGATATTCTGTGTATCTCTCTGTTGCTTGATAAAGCAATGGAATCTTATGTTAGAATGTTGGACTGTGAAGGGCAGAGCTCAGTGTTTCAGAACCTTGCATACCTGCTATTTCCATTTAACAAAACAAAGTTTTGCAGATTCTGTCCAGTAGCCATTTTTGTTTGTCACCCTTGCAACAATTTATCATCAAACTCTCATGCAGTTATACAGTGAGCTGTATGTCGCTATGCATTGTTTGGGTTCATATTCCTGTATGTACTCACAAAGCTTAAACTTTATATCCTTTTTTTCTACAACTTTGTCCTCCAGTATCAAAATTATTGTGCATGTGATATAGTGATAGCCTACATATATTTGAAAGATGTAGCCCAGGTATTTTAGTATTTATGTGCTGGTATGATTGAGTCTAAAATAGTTTTGTGATCCAGTTTTCTCATCAAAGACACTAGATCTATGCCTAGAAAGCAGTGGCAGTCAAAGACTGAAAAATACTTCAGTCCATTTTGAGAGCATTTATCTTGAACTTTTTTTTTAAAATGTGGTTTTTCTTGGGTCATATGGTATTCCAGCTTCTCCAGTTTTAATGTTATGATGTTTGGATATTTGCATCATAAATTTTGACCATAAATTTCTCTTTTTTTTTCTTTGTTTTTTTATTTGAGCTTTGTTTACCTTGGCTCAAAAAATGTGAGATATAATCAGAGGATACCTTTGGTTCTCTGAAAGTCATTTTTTTTTTTACCTGAGCATTTTGAGTTTAATGACTGCTGTTGTAGAAAAGATTTTGCAGAGTATTGATTTATTTGTGCAAAGTTCCTATACTGATTTTATCGATGTCCAACTCAAAGCATGTACGTGCCAAATTAGGTCAAACACATTTTTTGCCGAAAAATAAAAACCTAAATCCCTACATGATCCAATATATGAAATCTGGACAATCTCATTGTATATTTTTGGCAGAAAATCATAATATGATACACCATATATATCTAGGGTTTGAGGTTTATTTTGAGGGAAAGAATGGCCTTATTTGTCACATATATGAGGACAGTCAGACATTGAGGATTTATTTGTGAAATCAAGTTGTAGAAGAATTGGCATTGATTACTTCCTAAGCTGCAATCATAATATTTAAATGTATGTCAGTGATTCATATTCAGATTCACAAGATAATTATTCCCTTACAAGAGTGTAATAAGTTCTTTGGGTATAAACCTGGAGATGCTCTGGTTGATTTGAATGTAAATGTTTTGATAAATGTTTCATTTGGTGGTTTCAATGTTCATCTTATATCTGTAAACAAAATAATAGAAAAAAAATATATTGCTTTAATATATACCTGTATTCGAATATATCAAGATGAACATATTGCAAATAAACTGTTCTGGACAATGCTTGTTATATGTGTGTATTGGCTTGACTTTTTTGCATCAAACGGTACTGTTAGTCAGATATCATCGACAGTTTCTAATTCTAGAATGTCACGAGACCAGGTGAAGCGAGTTTTGAATTTTTTATATCGTATGGAACTATGTTTTACTCTGATGAAAAGATTTGATTTGGGTGCCCAGATATTGACCTCTTCTGACCCCATAATCAGAAAAATCCAGTTTTTTCAAAGAAGCTCCCTTTGACACATGATTCACTTCACCTGGTCGTGTAATACGTGCATATAGTCACTGGCAGTACAAAAAGAAAGTACACAGCACAAAATATTCACAGACACTACAAATCAGCTTTAACCCTTTAGCTGCTGAGAACTTCTTCCTATATTTATTATGTTGGCAGCATGCAGTCAAAATTTTACAAGAATCAGGGAACATACTCTACAAAATGACATGTGTAAACTAGACTATTCTGGGAGATGAATGTCCATGGTCATGACATGATATTCTGAGCTATAGTGATCTCAACACTCAAGGACTTTCGATAACGAGTTCATTACGCCTTTGATGAAGCTGATTGGTTCTGGGATCTTAGTCTTCTTCTTTTTCAACATTCCCTCAAATCTGATCATGAGTTTGACTTCAGAGCTACCATTATTAATTGTTTGTTATTAAGAAGAGTGTCTTCATGCCCTCTGGAAGGCAGTGAGCCCAGTCTTTGAACAACATTACTGGTGTAAAGAGATAAAATCATAAGGTGGCAACAACACCCGAGTACAGAATATTTCCTAGGATGTTCACTAGATACAGTCTAGCTGGTTAAAGTCAACCCGTTGGGGCCGAAACAAAATGCCTTACTGCAAACACGGTTCACACTAACCATTACAAAGATATAAAGAAAAAACAACAAGGACTGCCAAGAGGGGTTCATTTCAAACAAGAATTTACTTCACACTTTAAAAGCAAGCTGATTTTAAGTGGACTGCACTGTACGGGGCTTAATATCTCCCAGAAGTGTAGGAATCAATCACCAGCAATGATAGCCTTCAGTTCAGTGCCTACAGCTTCAACAAAGGCAGGAAAAGATGGATCTGCCAAACAGAGGCGCAGTAGCTGAGATATGACTTCAGGCTGGGACTGGTGCCTGTAGTAGGCTTGAGGGAGACCCTGACCGTGTACGATTGTCTGAGGAAACACAACACACCATACCCAGAATAATGCAATAGGACGTGTGTTTAAAATGGTTTCTTGTTAATACTCTTTTTTAACAGCTTCACTGGTACACCAATATTGCAGTTTGTGCTAAGCATCAGCAAGACATTCAGTCTCGCTCACTCTGTCCACTGCTCTGTGCATCCAGTCCCACCCACTGTGCATAAGCCAATCAGCACCCATCATCTGCTTTCCCTTAGGTAATCAGAAGAGTTGACTGTAATCCAATGTGTGTATTGCCTAACTGTTGCATGAACAAGTAGATTCAAAACCTGATCTGGGCTCTCATTGTTAGATCATCTGCCAATTATCAGCTTGCAGTGTCTGTCAAAACATTCTGTGAATAAATGCAAAAGGCTGGGCAGCAGCTGGAACATAGGATAAAAGGGGAAAAAAAGAGGGGGGGGATGGTTGGTGGTGAGCTGGCTGTGGAGGTAACATTAAGTTTTTTCAGTTGGTTTTTCAGAGAGACCATTTTTTAGACACACTTCATACTGCTGTTGGCAGTGAAGTGGTTAACTGATTATGTTAAGTCCTTGGTGACACAAGGTCAGTCTGCTTTTTAATCATGTGCTTTTTGCTGTACTATCAAAGAGAAGAGAAGTCCCTGGCAGCTGAAGGAGCATGACAAACACTGTTCATCACCCCAACATCTTGGGTTTTTTACTATAAAAAGGAAAAATACTCCATAACATTCATTAGATGGGTCATGAAGAGATAAAATCATATACAGTACTTGAATACTCATATTGCGTTATACCTGTAAATAGTATAATTTACATGCATCTCAAAGACTGCAATACCAGTAATGTGTAACATGTAAACCAAATACTCACATGTGGATCATTTTAAAGTTTCCACATTAAAAGAAATCAGGAAACCCAAAAATAAAAAGCTTCATTCAGGAAAATACATGAAAACATGATCATGAAAATGCACTGACATCAGCACTTCAATTTATAGAGCTGTTTAGCATTTTAACTCTTTCTGTGCCAGGTCATTACTATGCCTGTGCCAAGCTTGACTGGTCTGTACAAAGTCTCTTAGACGATGTTGACAATATATTGTCTCTCAGTCCAACGACAGTAACCTACATCGACGATATATCATGAACTGGCATGGAAAGAGTTAAGATATAAGATCAAAAGATTCCATTTCTTGCTGACAAAAAAGGCACACAAATTAGGGTTTTTTTGTTATGTTTTTTACAGACAAAAGCAGACTCTGCTGTTGTGTGAGCCTAGAAAAGCAGGAAACTCCCAGATATCTGTGTAGATAATAACAGGCCTGACCTGCGCCATGGCTCCCAGTGTGACTTCGCCCTCAAGAATTGTGTCATTTGCGGTCTGATCTTCTTGATTTGCTGTCTGGAAAAATGAACACATAGATCAGAAGTGCTGGCAAAAATTTCCCACCACCTGATCAGAAATAGAGAGTGGTACAACCAGTTGATATTCTCATCAAGTTCTGTTATTTATGCATTTCATTTTCATAGCTACATAAAATATCTGTGTAAATAGTAGTATATACTATAACATATTACATTCTGTTAGGTTAAAAAAGAAAAGACACAGTATGGGTAATTTTCATGGCAATGCCTCACCTTATTCTACAGTTAAAAGTAACTTTTTGTAACAGGGATCAGGTCATGTTGTTGCCAGGATTATTTGACAGAACAATTCGTTGAATGACAGATCAATACAATCTATTTCAAAAAACTTTTAAACAAATTTTGACCACTTCTATCCATCGTTAATCCAGTCAATATGCTACTCAAGAACTGACTGGAACAGTGGTCAGAAATAATATGACAGCGGTGGTGAGATTTCTTATTCCCTTGCAGTTTTATTACTTCATTGACCAAACAAGAATTTACTATATTCCTTGAAACTTCAACTAATAACTTTCCTGTCTATGAAAAATAATCACACAAACATATAACTATACCCTCCTTGCCACCAAAAATAATTAGATATGCATGTGTGCTGACCTTATGTGGCTGCGATTGTGAATCTGAGGTAGTCATATTTAAAGATGCAGATGGTCCATCTTCCTGTCCGTGACTGTGTGCGGAGGTTGGGTTTAGGTCTGTTGTGCTGATCTTGATGATGAAATATTGGGAAAGTTGCTGCACAGCATTATTGCAAACATCTGCCCCACTGACATTCTCAAATCTGCAAAAGCGAATCCGGAACCTTCTCGTCGCTTTCTGGATAGGAATCACATGATACATTACAAACTTCAAATCTGTACGATAAGCATGCAGTAATAAAAGCGATACTATAAAGTTGTATCATTCTCTGGTGCCTCTGAAAAATTACGAAAAATAACGACAGAAGATATATAAAACATAATAACATGTTGATGGCTGAAGAAACTGACAACTGAAGGGGAATTATCTTATAAATCTTGCATAAGATGAGTACTATTTTCAATGAAAAAGGAATCTATCCTCTCCAATTTATCAGTTATTCTCAAATAACTCCCCCTCCCCCCTCCCCTTCCAAAACCTATATAACTCAGTTATTCTATACTTCAAGATCTAGTATGCCCAAACCACAATCTAATATACTGACTCATCACAATTTAATTTAATCAAATTTAGGAATTTGACCTTACTGTAGATCTCACCTTTCCTTCACTCCAAGCTATTCCAGTGGCAAACAGTATTTAATACATTGTATATCAACTGTAACTCCCAAAATCAGCACACATTTTTGCTAACTATGAGGTCATGAAGTTCTGCAAGATTATGCAATTGTTTTGCACTCACTTGAAACTTATATATGAATAAGAGACTGTCATTCCGAGCCAGTCCACGCATCCATACTCTTGCTGATACCAGACTGTGGCTTTCCTGTGTAGGACAATTCCATACACAAAAATTAAAATGGCCACAGATTTGAATGTTTCAATGATGAAACTGTTGTTATTCTGACACATTCACTCTATCATCATTTTCATATGAAGTGTGGAAATATACATGATGGACAGATCTACTAAATGATCGGATTCAAGTTTTGAGAAAACTGGAGTTTTTTTTTTTATTCAATT
Organism: Peronia peronii; assembly: GCA_039654565.1. Taxonomy (NCBI): domain Eukaryota; kingdom Metazoa; phylum Mollusca; class Gastropoda; order Systellommatophora; family Onchidiidae; genus Peronia; species Peronia peronii. Next base: position 9,521 of record JBCEWB010092696.1, read on the forward strand.
CCTTGAGGTATCTATGAAATGAAATTTTTTCCCTTTATTTTTGTATTTTAGTTCTTTTTGTAGAACAATAGGGAGTAGACAGCACAAGGCTAGCTTTGGAAATGTGGCAGGGTGAATAACATGTAAAAAAAAAAAAGAAGGAAAAATCAGCTTAGTATATATTATATGCATTTCAAATTCTCAGAATTACGTAATCTTCATTTTACTTTCAACAATTTGTCAATGATCTTATATCAAGAAATAGTACTAGCACAGTGCTTTCTTGATAGTTCAAAATAGCAATAAGAATTTGTTTTGGTCAAGCCAACTTAATATAAACAGGGTCCAATGATCTTTATAACTTAAATTATTGAAAGTATTCATCTATTTTCCTTTAAAATCGTGCCTATAACTGGTGATGTTAGAGAATTTTTGTGTTTTCATTTTTGTTGTTACAGTTTTGTTTGCTTCTTTGTTTTCTTACATTTACCTTCGGAGAAGACAAAATGACACCTGCGCTATAAACATAAATAGTATAGTACATTATTTATATGTGTCAACTCAGTACGCACAGAAACAAAACATATACAATAAAAAATCAATTACTCTTTCTCTTTCAACTTCAAACTCCCATTTGCAGAATCTCAGCTGCTGAAAGAATTTTGACAAACATCAAATTCTGTTATCGACTTGGCATAATACTGACCTGTAGCAAGTGTTCAAATTAAATATGATTGAGAGGTGTGATGGTGCCCACCTGTCTCTCTATCTCTACTTACTCATACATTCCCGCCACACTCTCTCACTTTGAATCTTGGTCTCAACCAGGCTTAGAATGCTGTGTTGAAATCAACAACCAAAACTTTTGATTTTATGTCATTGATACTTTTGGTTTCCACTTTTAGGTCGACCTACATGGGCATGACCTGCGTGCAAATATTTTAGGGCTAACTAACATGTCATTTTTTACAGGGAAATGCTGAAAAATGACCAGAGGAATAAATTCGGTTCGATGAGCTGGAGCGCTGACCTACAAATATCGAGCTTAGTCAAGAGCGCTGTGTTAAGTTAAAGTTAAAATATTGCATGAAATGAGATTACATTGTTTGTACACATAAGCAACTCATCTTCTGCTTCCAAATTCACACAGAGATCGAATTACTATACATACCAGAAAAGTGGATTCTTGGGAAATGACGAGCTGATTCATATCTGTGATCACCAGAATCAATGGACCTCTAGAGTCATCATAATGCTGGAGTCCAAACATCACCAGTTCCAGTGAGAAAAGGAAAAAAAAGAAAATTGATATTAAATTTAGGTAAAACTGATAGACTATACCTAGAGATCTAGGTCTAACAGGAAATTAATTCACTAGCAAGCTAAGGTAAGTTTCATAGACCTTTGTTACCAAAAAGGGAAAATAAATTTTTAAAAAATAATAAACAGCTCTTACCAAGAACTTTCTTTTTGTAGGCCTATTCAGTAACAGTGATAATAGATCTATAGGACTGGAGGGTCATTGCGTCATGGCGGGTGTTCGCGTCACCTATGTCCGCATCACGTCAGACTATACCAATTTGCACCAAAATTTGCTTATTTCTTCTCAACATAGAGCTATTGAAATCTGTCAATGTGGTTCACATTGGTACAGTCTGGCGTGATGCGGACATGGGTGACGCGAACACCCTCCGTGACGCACTGACACTCCAGTCCTATAGATCTACCTATTAATCCCTCGATTTTTTTCAGCATGTAGATTTTAGGTGAACACTTGAAGTCTTAGGCTAGAACATCTAGATCTAGGTAGACCTAGATCTAGATTTAATTCAGAGTTAGGTCCAAATCTTGATCTAGATCCACCCCTTGTCTTGTTTTATCTTGGACCTTGGTTATAGACTTTAGACCGAAAGATCTATATATCTAGACTCCAGAATGCTCACTCCAAGTTAGTTGCTGACCCCTAAATAACTTGTCATATCAATTCTCCTGGCACAATACTAACTCTACCTTCCATTCTCCATCTTTGCTCTGCTCAGTATGAACAAAACGAGCATAGCGATCAAGTTTCCAGCTCTTCGCCGTCATTGCGAGAAATGTTTGCAGACGATGAAACTCCCAACTCTTTATGTCAATTCTCGGTGGTTCTCAGCCTTATCAGAGTGTAGCAGTAAAAAACAATATAACATAATTGAAGTGATCTCCCTTAATCAAAGATGGCGGCAATCTTAAACATCTGAGGTTTTGATCGATAGAAAAGCTTCGTGTAAACTCGGTAGAGTCTAGTTCTAAATGGATCTAGTGCTGCCCATCGTTGTGGACACAGGAATATTTTTCTGCAAATTATCTTGATATCCTCTGAGCTGATTATGCATTGTCAAAATTTATTTCAAATTCTAAACTGACTACGTCGAGTGAAAGGGAGACACCCGGTCGTTGGAACTGTTTTCGTCATTTCGAAAGGCAAATCAACAGACATTCACAATGAGTAAGTGAGAGTATCATTTGTCGTAATCCAAAGATTTTATGGATCCCCACGTTTTTTTCAAAGTTGGTAAATGATTATATCTGGTGTACTTCGTTTTTAAGGGCTTCACTTCAAGATTAATTGCTTTTTCAGCAGACTACATGACATCATTCATCATGGGCCGTTGCTATCTGGACCCGGGTCTGTTTGGCATAAGTGTTAGGGTTTACCAAGTAGGCCTATCCTAGTGGGACGAGCTTTTGAGGCATTAAGCACAGTGAGAGAAAAAAGACCTAGTATCAACAAAAATACAGTAGCAATGCCAACAGAGTCCTGCCGCCGCAGGGAATAAAATCAGCGTTAGCGTAGAATTTGACCCTCGTGTTAGAAAAGGACCTATAACTTTAAAACTAATGCAGTTAGAACAATATATTATA
>JBCEWB010092727.1:0-12402 GCA_039654565.1 Peronia peronii
TCAAATGGCTGTGTGAACATGTGGATCACAGAGTATTATATTAGATCATAACTATTACAATATTATAGTTTCTCTTATCCGTTACACGTCTGGTAGTTATACTCATATATCTCCGTTTGAATCGCACAAGAAAAGTTTTAATTTAATTATATCCGCTATAGGTCATTGCCGCAAACTGGTACACGCAGGTCTATCATATACTGGCCCCTAAAGAAGTGATAATGAAATTTACACTAATGATGCCAATAGAATTCACCAATATCGCGGGCAATCCCATCGACCCATGTCCTTGGCCTTGCCTCGGCCGTAAGTTTCCTTCACTTCTAAACCCTGTTACGGTGGGGCATGCAAGTTATGACTAAGACTCTTCGCTATGAGTGACAGACTCAAACCAATTGAATATAGATGCCTCCAAATGATAATAATAGTGAGCAGTGTTCATGATTTAATGACGCAAGAAAACGTCTGACGTACTTCCACGTTGGGTTTTTCCCGAAATCTTGTTTGTGTTGTTTCTGTTGGGGTTTAACGGCACATCAGCACGAATTGTGTAAATAGATAAAATGTAGTCCTGAACGGACAATGCATTTATGAGTTATAAAGGGATATCAAAATGTGTATATAAATTTGGGTAGTCAAATATTGTATAGCAAAACTAAAAAAATAGATGTAAGCAAGTTTGCGGCGTCCCGTGGGGATCGTCGCATGCTTAACAATGTATGACGAAGCGATGTTAAAGTTTGTCATACAGACCAACCTGGCGTAAAAAGCTCAGGATGGCCTGTGGCTTCATTTTGTTAAATAAGTCCTTCAGAGAGTGACTCGAGAAGTGTGTTTCTCGAGAGTCTCAGAAGTCGGTGCAGTCGAGTATGTGTGCAACTGTCAGTTGTGGGGGCATTTCTCTTCTGAGAAGAAAAGAGGAAGTGAGGTGAGAGTGACCCAGATGCAGGCGGTTGAGGATCACCTGGTCTCGTCTTCGCGGCTGAGCAGACTCTGGCCAAGATCCAAGGTCTGATTGGATAGAGTAAAATTTGTTTGCAGTCTGTTGATTCCATCGCTGTCGCCATCTCAATTTGATGTACTCGTTGATGATCGGCCTGAGATCCAGATTAGGGACTCCCTCATCCAGGGGATCTAAAATCAGGCCGACCTTGGCGATGGAATCTGCTGCCTCATTTCCTGCAATACCAACGTGACTCGGTACCCAGCAGAACGCGAATCCACGCCGCTCCCTGCGTTGCAGGAGGTGAGTTACTCTATCATCCCTAAAAATGAAGTTATTTAGGGCCTGGAGTAGGCATAGGGAGTCTGAAAAGATCAGAAAATTGTTTTGTGTGGACCTATTTATGGAATCTAAAGCCATGTCGATGGCTTTAGCCTCAGCCGTGGAGATGGAAGATTTTGGGTTGAGGCCACAGCATGTGTTCCCCAGGACAGAGAATGAACCGGGGCCGACGGCTTTGTTGTCCTTGGATCCGTCTGTGAACAAATGCTTAGAATCAGGGTGATCAGAGATCACCTCTGCAAGCATCCGTTCAAAGATCTCCTTGGGGGTGTCTCGTTTAGTTCCCGCCACTAGGTCAAAGATCACTCGTGGTCTTTGGATCCGCTATAGCGGGACGCTTGGAAATGGGTTAAATCTCACCTCACAACGTCCGATCCCAGCCTCCGCTAGCAAAGACTGAACTCGGACGCCAAAGGTGGGAGCGACATCAGATCTGTCCAACATGTCCACGAAGCTGAGGTTCGAAGACATGTTCGTAGGCTGGGTTTTCTGGGTGTGATAAAATTTTGACTCCGTACTGAAAGGACGGGGGGGGGGGGGGGGGGGGGGGGCCCCCCTTCTCTTTCTTTTTCTGAAAAGCCCCCCCCCCCCCCCCCCCCCCCCCCCCCCCCCCCCCCCCCCCCCCCCCTCACAATTACTCCCTTTTGCTTGAAATATACATCACAATTTTTTAAATAATTAGGAAGTAACAGAGCTGGGCACTACGATCTCCCATTAAAGAGAGACTCCACCTAAGGATCTCACCATTACAGAAAATGAAATGAAGGCAACTAAATCAAAATTTCAAGGAATGATAGGCGCTTTTGCCACCTACGTGCACTTCTATGGTGTCCAAGATTATGTTCAGGTGCAGGCAAGCATTTACACCTAACGCCAAAGGAAAAACAATGGGATCTTGTTAACTAGTGCTGAACAATATCAATGTCAAGTTTGTGTTCTTCCTTTGTATACGTTTTCACAATAGAACCTCCTTTGGTTTCTTCCCACACATTTACAACTCCCTTCTTCACTCTTTTGTTTTAAATCTTCTATGTTTCTTTTCTTTTTCCTCACTTCCTTGCCTTCTTTCTTTCATTTAAGTCGAACAGAGTGACTGATTCACTGACTAGGTATAAGACCTAACGAGTGGTAAATTTCAGTAAGTCTTTCTTTGGTGCCCGTTTTTATCAACGGTTACCATCTATTTATTCATTTTTTTTCTTTAACACTACTGTTATTATTTGGAGGGCATTCAGGTTCGAAAGTCTTTAAATTTATTAAGTCGTGTCATTCACAGTCACGAGTTTTAGTCCTGAATTTCCTACCCACTGCATGTTCCTGGTGTTTTTTGCTGTGCGGGCACCTTCCCAGAGTCCAATCAGATCCTATACGGTCCATCGCGTATGTCGGTCCGCAGTGCGCCGCGCCGAATCTCGTGTACGCAGTAATAATTATGTCTGTGATGAGCAGTGATCATCTGCTTGAAAAGTTCGTGTGTCGCGACTGTTCATTGGATTGGCTCGTGGTAGTTTGTTGTTGTTGTTGTTGTTCTTTTTTTCACCAAAAAATTCGGCAGCCTTCGTAGACTTCATTAATAGGCTGCCATATTAAAGGGAAAACGACACCCCTAAAAATAAAATACCGGAAACATTTTTTTTTAGATTAATTCCGTTGCTAAAAAGATCTCTAGCGGTCTTCGTAAAAGAAACGAAACGAAACTTAGGTGACGATACTTGCTCTGAAGCTGTGTAAACAAGTTTAGAGTGTTAGTTAAAAAACCACGCCGTAAGAGACTCACGGACCTTGCAACAAAGTAGACATTGCTCACTCAAAAAGATGTCTGATTGATGCAAACTTCAGAATGGACTGCAAAACGACCCAGAAGACATTTTGGCAAGAGCGATCTCTCTGTCTGCGTAGATGTGCTGGTAGTATTTACTTACCACAGGCACTTTCACGTCCAGTTTCTCTAGCACAGAATCCTTGACGGATTGGTTGCAGTAGAATGTGAAGGCTTGTAATTTGCATTCTGACGACAGCTCATCTTCACATATCCTGAATGAACAGGTGAAGTTATGCCTATATTTAAAGCAAAAACAAACAAACAAACGAACAAAGAAAAACAAAAACAACAACATAACAAAAAACAACAACAACAACAACAACAACAAAAAAACAACAAAAAAAAAAAACAAAAAAACCCAAACTAAACCAAGCAAACACAACAACAACAACAACAACTAAAACAACAACAACAACAATTATAAAAAAGAGGGGAAGAAGGTTGCTTGATTGACAGACTTGACTTTTTTTTTTTGTTAAAGGCACCGCTTGTCGCGACCAGGTGGTCAAAATAGACCCAGTGGTCTATTTGCGACCAGGTTTTCCTTTTCGACCAAACGGATATCGGAACATTGGGCTAAACCTTCTAGATTCTAGATCCGAATTCTAGATTCCAGAAAGAAGCATTTCCACATCAGGGCAAGTGGCTTTAGGAAGGATATAATTAGGGTTAAATTTAGGGTTAGGATGAGGGTTAGGGTGAGATATAGGGTTTTTCTGAGCACTCAGCAAGATGAAGTTACAACATTAAGACCATCTGGTAACAGAAGACCACAGGAACTGCATATAATTTGGACACCTGGTGGCAATAACCTCGTTGGTTTTTTTCATGAAACATCGTCAGTATCTGCATCTGCCACACGCTTCTTCGCTGTCTGGATGATATTTGACAGGAATGGCCACTAAATGAGACAAAATTTGTTCCAGATTAATGTATTGCTTAACATACGAAACTCAAATGTTCGCTGTGTTAAACTTATGACCTTATGCGAAATAGTGTTACAATCACATCTCATAACACATCAGAATCGTCCGATGCACCGAACTACGAAAGTTAAAACAAAAATGTGTTTTATCGCATTTTTGCGACTATATTCGTCCTTTGTTCGAAAGAAGTATCATTGACTTCAAGCCTTCAGTAGGTCATATAGTATGCCATTCGTAAAAAAGATGGTTAAAACAAGCAGTGGGTATACACATGCACTTGTTACAGGTCAAACGGCCATTTCTAGGTGTTTGATTGTTTGTATACTTTATGTGTTGGGATTTAACGGCACATCATCACGATCACGGCTATATTGTGCCAAACAGGGTTAAGATATGTTTAAACGTCAAAGAAGGACGATCAAGTGGGAAAGAGAGCGGGACACAAGACAGGAGCAAGGAGAGAGAGAAGAGATGTCACCCCTGGAACGTTGAGAATGGCATTCTATGGGAGACATCCCACCGACGGCGGGGCTTTCACCACCTGCAGGTGGGAGCAGATAACCTACTTATATACCTCGGGCCCCCTCGAGGGAATTCTGTAAGTGTAAAAACTTGATTTCTGGTTTTAAATGAACAGAAAGATTTTCCCTAAAGCAAGAATGAAAAGGAGAGAAACATAAGAGACCGCGATGTAGGCCTAAACAATTTTTTAAAAAATCGTAGAATTTATGATGATTTTGTCCTCATATTTACTGTAATTTTTTTTTTTTTAGAATATCCTGCAATGGATCGATCTATGTCTCGTGTGAAAAGGATAGATCATTGTCATTCTAAACATAAAATCAGACAAGACCAGTATAAGGCCACACTGACGCCAAAGGCCTCGTTTATGCTCAACCGGAGAACAATGTAGAGACTGATTTATTTATTTATTTAGTTTTTGCCTTAATAAGGCTTGTTCTCCCACTGTATTGTCGCAAAAAAAAAATGTACACCGACCATCTTTGTTCTCTCCTACCCAATATGACTGTTGGAAAACATTTGCTTTACAGTTCTAGATAGGCGTTTGCAATGTGCTTCAAGTTCATCCAGTGTTGCTGGCAATTTCCTGTAAATCTACTTAAATGCGATGTTACCCAGATGGTGCTACATTTCGTGTACAGGCTGAGGGTTATTAAGGAACCAGGTGGTAATTATTCACAATTGTATGTTTGATTAGCCAAGTGTCTGGCGTAGGACAGCCTGATCTCCATTTATTTTGCACTAACTGACATCATAACTTGGAAACATGAGGTCGATGGACAGTCGAAGATTGACAGCGAAGAACCAATTAATTATCTGATGATAAACACCTCAGTCCTGAAATGTCAGTTATTTAATTTGTCCAATTTTGTTTGAAAAAGTCATAACTCAAACCTTATGGGGTCGATTCCATAAATATACTAAGATATGACGCAAAGTTTCTGCACTGAGACCTTCCTAATATAATTCATTTACGATAGATGTTTCTTGATCTGAGACTTTCTTAACACGTTTATGGCGAATAGGGACTACTCACCCTATATATATTTGCCTGGATTCCTGTTGCACTTAAATTGGTTTTCAAGCAATGGATAAACTCTATTCTTTCTTAAAGTCTCTACAACCCAATGTGATAAATATGATATAGTGTAAAAGGAAGTTCAAGTGAAACAGACACTTTTGAATTTTTGAGTGGTTTATAAGAAGCTATATCCACAGAACATTAACATTCACAGATGATCACGATGCTGACAAATAAATCATTATGCTGACAAAATAAATAGCCTCACAGTAGGGTTATTGATATTCAACATTGCGTTAACTATCATCCTCTTTTATAGTTTCCCTGGGTCCTAGATAGTTAAACCATATTATAGGACAGCATGTCCTGCTACAAGGCTCGATTTTTTTTACTATCCTCATCTCTTCATCATCTGAGACCGGAGTGAAATATTTCGTGCGATGGTCAATCGTCCTGATATGGGTCAACGAACTTTGTGTGTCATGTAGGTCACGGAGTTTCGGATCTACGTCTTGAACACGGTCTTATCTCCTTTCAGTTACCATTGACGCAATGGCTGGGCAAACACGACGTGTCTCATTAAATTTGTGAACTCGTTATCAATAGAAAGAGATAATTTTTTATTTATTATCGACATGGATTTGCCAAGTTCCTGATCGACGATCGTTTTGACTGGGCCTATGAATTGTCCTTTGTCAGAGGAAATGGGTGTTGAACAAATCATGTAAAAAAGGGGGGAAAAATATACTTTACTTTTTCTCATTCAAGAGACTGATTCAAAAAAAAAAAAAAAGCACGACAAGAAGAAAACATTTTCCTGATACAATGAATTTTTCAGAATTTTTCATGATGAACATTTGAAACAATGGACACAAAATGTGATTTTTCAAAACTTCTCTATTATATACTATAATGCTTTTTTAACACCTCTTGTGTCTGGCAAAGGGAAATGGTGACGCTGATCAAAACAATCCCCTGTTACATAAGTAGTTTTGTGGATGGCGCAGAAGAGGAGAGAGTTCATCGACTTTTTGAATGTAATCCAATAGTCCGGTTTATAGCCTTTACCCAGGAAGAGATTGCTCTCGTCCAAAAAGTGGTTTGATCAGTCCTTAGATTTCTTTTATCTCCCTGATTTTGGAGCTTTGGTATATATCTGGTTACATCTGAATTCTGCTGCCTGAAGGTTAGTCATCCCTTCAAAAAGATCATTGATTCTTTGTTAAGGTATGAAGATAAAGATGCACAATAACTTTGTTTCTTTCTACCTGATAACTATATTTTATTTTTGCCACTATCTATGGGTATCATGAGGAAAGAGGGTTTTTATAATCCTTTAATCCGATCTTAATTTGGGTAATTTCGTAGCTGTTTTTTCTTTATTGTTGCTATTGTCATATCTTTATGTATTCGCCTCATGGATGATCGAGGTTTTATGAAAGAAAAAGACGAAATATTGACTTTAAAAGAACTGGTCATGTCCCATCATCTTCTAAACACTCAAATCTTCCACAGTTAGAGTTGGGAGTTTTGAAATATCATAAACTTTGGATCCTGTGACTGTTGCCTCTTGGTAAGCGACGATGATAACAACAAGAATAATAACAATAATAATAATAGCGATAATAATAATAATAATAATAATAAATGTAACATACTAATACTGTCTTGATGAAGAGCCGTGCGGCCTCGAACTTTCAGGCTTCAAACTATTTTATCACTTTCCATCGTATTGATTCTCGAGTTTGTTGCGACGAAGAGCGAAGCGGGCTCGAAATTTGGCCAGCAAGATCAGTTAACTTTATATTATCGCAATTCAAAAATCTTCATACTGTTTTTGAACTTTTTTGATGTATTTGATTAGTTGCCGGTGGACAGTCGTCTAAAGTTTAAGACATTTTTCGTAAAATAATAATAATAATAATAATAATAATGGAAGTCCCAGAGCCCATGTTGATATAGCTGACTTTAAACTTATGACTGAGATCTTCGATTTTAGTAAAGAAGGTAGAATATGATACATAGGAAGAACCTGACAATGATTGGAGTGGAATTTTTGATCTCGAAAGCTGGACTAGTCGCGAAGTGAGGCAGATACCCTTGCACTACATTCTCACGCACAGTAGGCCCACAGCCTTGACCACATGACCAGACTGACCCCATAATGTCGAGCCTTTGTTTCGTTTTGAAGATGATCTCGTTCTCCTGGACCCGAACCGCTTCCTTCTCCAGCTCACAGTGATCCAGTGCTAGCGGCACTGCGTTGAAGAAGACCAGACTCGTGGGGAACATCTTTTCTGTGTAGGCGAAAAGGAGGGTTCAGGAAATGGGAAAAAAAAAAAAAAAGGCAGGTACGAGTACATTGCAGGTAACAGTAAGCAACATGAACAAAGAGAATCATGTTCTACACTACTCACGGCATGTACGCAATACCTGTTACCTGAAACATGAGCTTATTGGGGACCGCCGTGGCTATGTGGTTTGGCGTCTGCTTCATGGTGAAAACAACTCACGTCGGTGAGGTTGTGGCCGGGGTCGACTCACGGGTCCTCCCATTGGGGGACGGAAGGACACGAAAATCGAAAACTGCATATTTTCAGTGACAAAGATCCCCTGACTTCCTGTGAGTAGGGAGCCCGACATCGAGCTTTCTCGAAAGGGACGAATATATTTCGGAGGTCCCAAATGTGCGTTACGCACGTTAAAGACCCCTTGGAAGTGAAAAGTCAATGAAGAGAAATCGCAGTGCCGTTTTCGGGACAAAATTTCTAAATTCCCTAACTTCTACTCATAAAAATTCTCAGCAAAAACAGGCAGCCTCTTAAAGTCGAGGTAATCTTATATTTTTAGGATTGAAAGGTTAAAGGAAAACGAGTATGGTCTGGAAGTCGGACCATGAGGGCCCCATAGATCATTCTTTCTTTCTCGGATTCTCTGAGGACATCGCTCAGCCTCAGGCTTATCCAGTCAACGATCGGGGTTGTTATAGGTCTGTACAAGACAACTGCCATTCAGATCTAGCCTTTTTCTCTCTTTGCTTCTTTGTTTGTTTGTTTCTGTCTTTCTTCTTTCTTTCTTTCTTTCTATCTTTCTATCTTCCTTTTTTTTCTTTTCTCTCTTTCTGTCTGTCTTTCTTTCTTTCTATCTTTCTTTCTCTCTCTCTCTTTCTTTATTTTTTGTTTCTTTCTCTTTCTCTTTCTGTCTTTCTTTCTTGTCCCCCCTCTCTCTCTCTCTCGCTTAACGTGGACTCCATTCCAAGGCAATATCGAGTTAGAGAAAGTGAGCTGCCCAATGGCAGATGAAATATGAAATATTGATGACACATGACATTTTATATCACAGCAACCAGTTTCTCCCTCAAATGTCGCACGCAAAAAAGGGGGAGCAGGCAGAGGGGCGGAATGAGGAAATTAAAGAAAGGAATGCTAAAAAGAAAGATAAGAAAGAGAAAAAAAAAGGGGAAAAAACAAACAAACAAACAAACGAGAAGCTGAAGAAAGCAGTCCAGACTAGTGGGGCTGACAGGACACCGTATTGTATCCAAGCCACACCAAAGCTTGCAAGTTTTTAAATATGGAGGGTGAGTGCAGACTCTACCATTTCAAGTGTCTCTCAGCCAGTCAAAATGAAACACAAAGTCGATTTTTCACTATATGGGGTTTTCAGTATCATGTGAAAGCTTATTTCATACCCTTTCAGGTGGTGAAAAAAGTTTTGAGCCAGCTTTATTTTAGCCAGAGACATTGCAGTTTACAGAGACAAGGAGGGGCCCCCAGCAATGACCGAATTTTCCGAGAAAATCGAGTGTAAATGAACGGTTGAACGCATAAATCTACATACCTACCTCACAAATACCTGATTTTAACGAAGAAATATTTATAAATCGAGAGTAAGACCGATACTGCCTTGTTCAGAAATGAAATGCACTTTCGATTTCTGCAATAAAAAAAAAGAAAAATTCGATGTCTGACCCCCTCATCACATTCAAAGCCCGATTTCTCGATTCTAGCCCAGCGACCTAAGTCTCATTTCGACTGGCCGAGAGACAATTCTACAACGAGGTGATGTTTTCATGTTTGTGTTGGGATTTAACGGCACATCAGCACGACTACCGCTTTATTGTGTCCAGCACGGTTCTCATACGTTTATGAATTATACAAGGTAGGCCTATATCAAAAGGTGTGAATAAATCACAGGCTCTACGGCGAAACCAATTGCAGAGGGACAGAATAAGAAACCTGCGGTTTCCCGCGTGGCCCGCCGCATGTTTTCGATGTTAGATCTATATGTTGCAGGTAATATTTTTAAATTCTGGCGTACGTACAAGCCAACCTCCCGCTACATTGGCTACACGACCTTCGACCTCCTGCGGGTGGTTTGTCTTGGTAACCTCGCCTAAAAAGCTCAGATCAGGATGGCCTGCATCTGCCAAATAGATCCTTCAGAGAGCGACCCGAGAAATGGCTGTTTTTCTTAAGCCTTTCAATCCTAAGAAGGTAAGATTATCTCGGCTTTTTAGAGGTTACCAATTTTTATTGAGAAATTTTGTGGGTAGAAATTTGGAATTTGAAAATTTTGCCCGGACAGCGGCACGCAGCTTACTGCTTTGAAGATTGCATGTCTTTAAATATGGGAAGGTGGAAGCAGACTCTACCGTTTACATGCTGCAACACGGAGTGTATTTATTTGTCTGGTATCAGAGGTGTTTCGGAGTCGAACATCCATACCAGCAGATAATCACTTCAAGACAGAGCATTTGATTTTTTCCTGTCCACATTTCAGAATGGGCAATGAGACATTCAAGTATTTTTCATTCTCCGTATGGAAAGGGTTAAAAGAGAATCTACTGAGCTACAGCTATACCTATCATGGTGATCATTTGATAAAATTGGAACAAATTGACCCTAAAGTTGGGCGACGTGGTAAGACATATCACAATGCAGCCATGAACTAGCACGTATACATACGGGCTGTGCACCAGTAATATACAACTCATCAGAAGTTAAGGACCATTTCTTCAACAGCTTTCATAACAAAGAAAGCTTAACCAACTTATTTCAAAACGTTTACAAAAGTTTAATATCAATCATTCATCTTTCACTGAACGGCAGTATCACAAAAGTTGAGTTAAAGATGGATGGTCGGTACTGAACTTTTGCAAACGCTTTGAAATTAGTAGGCTAAGCTTTCTTTGTTACGAGAAGAGAACCCACGGGCTTCCTGGGAGATTTATTTGTTATATTTAAATCAAACCGATATTTTCCCCTGCGACTTAAAGTGCATGGCAAGCGTGCGCACGTCGATGGTAGTATTTTGGATGATTAAACTGAATGCTACCAAAGAAAAAAAACGTGTTTGGTGTTTTGAAAGAGTCATTCTATCGAACGTATAATCGTTCATATTCGACCAAGCAAAAACCTGGAAATCCCAGCCAGAGTGTTTGTACCCCTCTGCTAAAAATAGAACACTCAGTGACGTCTGTTACCGCTCCACCACGAGATCCGAGAACAATTGTCACCGGTTCCGTGTATTTTTATATGTTTTTCGATGTCAATGACAGTGAACAGTTTGGAATGTTTAATTGTACCCCCTACTAAAATTAGACGGGGATTTCCAGCTGTTCGCTTAGTCGGAACAAATCTATTCGGATCAAACACTCTCGTTTATTCAATTGTTATCGCCTTCTTAGAATAACGTCAAACCATAGTAAACTTTTTTTTTCGGCTTAACCCTTAAAGGACCACTCACATAAAGGTCACCCTATGCAGAGTCCCGAACTTGTATAGTTCTCTCGCCAGACCATGCTTTGTTTACCTTGGTTTCGAAACTAAGGAAGTGGAAGTAGAGCCCTTTATATACATTTTTTTCTGACATGACCTCTATTAAGGAATTTTCCAAAAAATGGTCAGTCAAAAGTGAGGGAATAATAGTGCTCAACATGGCCAGTCCTTTAAAGGTTAATGTAAATAGTATTTAGAAACACAGATCTTTATTCAACAATGTTGTGTGCGGGAAACTTTTTTCAAATTTAAGTTAAACCGATACTGCCCTGCGACTTATAAATATAAATACATTCAGTAGTTTTCGAGTCCATAAGCCTTTTATGGATTTTGTTTGCAGATTTGTAGTATAGATGAGCTGTTAAGAAAACGGTTCTCAACTCCTGTTGAGTAATGTGTTTGATTTATAGTAATTCACCTATCAGCACCAGCGACTAAAAATAAATAACCTGTCATAAAAAAAAGTCATTTTTTCTCCACACTGTTAGAAGTACCAACCAATTTTACATGGATTTTTATTTTCTTGTTTTCCATTTCACAAACAGAGTAAAAAAAAAAATCGACATACAAATAAAAATAAAAATTGCAGAATCCTACCATTGCAATCTGGCATGTAGTCGGGTTGCCAGGGTCTTCCGTCGGGTGCACAGGTGAAGGTCGCTCGAGGGGGAGTGTTTAGAGGTAAATCATATCCGGGCTGACAGGTCAGCTTTATCTGCGCCTGTCCCCGCCAATCCACGCGATCAGCTGGAATTCGTTCCCTCATGGCCTCGTCCATACATGGTTCGCCTTGATTGGAGTCAGACACGACAATATAGGCTATATAGCTTATCGTGTATCTTCATCAATTGTCACCATCTGGTGTGACATCTGTACAAACTACCGATCAAATGTACTTTGCACATCTATCAAGCTATCTGTATACCTACCTACCTACCTACCTATCTACTTACCAACTTAGCTACCTACCCACTTATCTATCTATCTATCTATCTATCTATCTATCTATCTATCTATCTATCTATCTATCTATCTATCTATCTATC
>JBCEWB010092760.1:0-12400 GCA_039654565.1 Peronia peronii
TAGATAGATAGATAGATAGATAGATAGATAGATAGATAGATAGATAGATAGATAGATAGATAGATAGATAGATTTATGATTTTTTTTTCCACATGGCTCAGTGCTTACATGTTTTTGCATTTGTTTGTCTTCTGTTGGTATCTTTATCATTAATGTTTTATCAAGTATCTATAAAAGAGTGGGCTACTACTTTGTGCTAGGAACTGTTCTTGGCTTTCTTGACTACATCTTTCAGTGTTCCTTTTCTGATAGCTTCTCTTTTTTTAAAGCCATGAACATATCCCCCATAATATTAGGCCTAAGACCATGAGGCTTTCCTCCTAACCCTAAATTAGTGTTCTGGCCTGTTGGCATGTTGCTAATATTATCCATAGAAAATGCTGTAGTTTTGTTGCTAATGTTATTCATAGAAATTATGTAATTTTGAAGTGCTGTTTGTAGTAGGAGCTCTGTATGAACAGTGTTAATGCCTGTAAATGAGTCCTGAAAGTTGAAGTGTTATGGGCGTCTCTTCCCAGCAAAGTGCAATATTCAAAAAAAGAATTTGAAATCCTAAGACTTTTAATTAAGCTTTGCCCATTTAATGTCAGGTTTCCCCCTTTGAAACAGAATTTATGTAGACCAAAACAGCAATAACTTCTAGTGATGTCTGGTACTTTTAGACCATAAAATTTGTTCTTGTTGATGTTGTTGTTGTTGTTGTTTCAGACCTATGTAGTAATTCCCAGTGATATGTCTTATTATCTTTATTCTATTACAATAATCACCAGTAACATCTTTAATTGACTTTCAGTCGTATGCAGCAATAACTCCCTTGCACAAGTTGCTCAAGGATCGATACATAATTATTGCATCAGGTGATTAAATGTTTTTGTGTCTTTGTAGTCATAGAACGTGCAACACGGCATAACCTGCAGATTGTAGTATTAACTGGAAACGTGTCGGCAGAAATAATGTGTTAGTATCTCTGGGATGATATTTATTCATGTTTTTAAAAAAGTGATAGCTACAGCTTATGAGCAATATAAACGAGAACCCTATTATTTACTAATATTTATGTGCAGAAAGAAACTCAAAAACAAAATACGATTAAGTCTGGTTAAAGTCAACGCCTTGGGACAAAAAGACAAGTTTTCAAGTCAAACAAGGTTGACGTTAACCAATACAAAGATGCAAGAAAAAAATAGACTGCAAGGAGAGGTTGAATTTGGGCAAGAATTTATTTAGAGCGAGTTGACTTTAAGTGGACCGCACTGTATAAAGAACCTAATCTTTCATTAGAACGGGGCACTTCCAAGGGTTAATGCTCATATCGTGGATAAATATCCCCTATCGTATGTGCATGATAACTAAGATGTGCTATACCAGGCTGCTAGAGCGTCTGCTCTTGCTGTTGAATAGCAGATACTTGGTATCCTCAATGACCATTTCAGCCCAACCAATGCGTAAACTGAGAATATTCTAATTTCACTACATTATTTTTATCTGATATTCCAATGGAATAATACTCTTTGCCTGTAGCACAAAGAGCCGGAAATGCATAGACTCAGTAAGTTGAGCACAGAGTCCTCATCAACCCTCACAAAGCTGATATACTAATGTGGCATGTACAAAATTTATGTACTATAGTGAGCCGAACTGCAATTGAAGAGGTATAGAGGATGACAAGGGAAGGGGCGAGAAGGGGAAGGGGAGAAGGACTGATTTCGAGAAAATGAAACGTAGGGTGATACTCTTATAAATAACGTAATGAATTATTATGTGTATGCGCGCGCACCTGTGTTTTATGTATATGCTTTCGTATATCTCTTCTCTCTCTCTCTCTCTCTCTCGCTCTCTTTCTGTTTGTGTGTGTGTGTGTGTATGTGTTTTTAGGTGGGTGGATGGGTGAATGGATGGGTAGGAGAGTAGTGGAAGCTTGATAAATCATTTGGAAATTAAATCCATGTCAGCAAAAAGTGGAGTTATCCTGATAGATAATAATATGTTAGTATGCGTTTGGAAGTTATTAAGTTTCATGTATTGATGCATTTAATGGCTCTCCTACAGGTGCAGTAATGTTAACGACAATGTCAATGTCCGTGTTGGAGCCCACTGTGCCTCTATGGGTTATGAGTTCTATGAAAGTGCAAAAATGGGAGCTGGGTAAGTCGACCACTTCTCACCAGCTAACAGTTAAATGAAAAATGAAGGTTGGCTGTTGAAGGCAAGCATACAAATGAAGAACAACAGATTCCAGTCGTTACGTTCGATAGATTTAGTCCTGAGTCTTAACTATTTCACCAAAATAGATCAGCAAGAACAAGCACTGTTGTTGAAAGGAATCACCTAAATCAATAACTTCAACAAATAAAAAGCGAAGAATATCTTTAAATCAAAGTTTCCGTTTTATTCCAGATATAAAAAGTGGACATAATATGTGGTTCTTCCCCTTGGTTTTCAAGATGGTGAAGACTTTAGTTTAATTATGGAGTAAGGGCATGAACAAGGAGAGCGTCTAGTTACAAGTGCTGGAAATCCAGTAGTCAAGCGTTATGGATTTCATCTCTTTCCCATCAGATCTGATGTAGACAACATTTACTGCTGATCCCCTCGGCAACTGTCAATGCTGGCCACAGATTTCGGAAAGACAACTTCATTACTTTATTTGACTTATTTGACTTGGTTTTGTCAGCAAATTCCAGCTATTTTGTCCCAATGCGACAGAAACTGCCACTTCCGCATTGACCTTACCAGCCATGCAAGACGTTGTCTCAGACACATCGCTTCGACATAGTCAAATTATTATGAGATAACTTCCCGCTGGAGGTTGAAAAAACGAAACATATATATCTAAACCAGATTATTAGTGGCTCATTTACCGTGGATCGACGCCGACTAACAGCGTTTACTTCTAGGGTTAGTTGGCTTGTCTGGGGCTTTGGCCCCTTTATACGGGGCCACTATTAGCAGTAATGCTAACGGAGCACGGACTAGAGCAAGACTATTAACTAAACAAAGAATAACAGACAGCTCTGCTAAAGGTGGTTTTGTTTGAATCCATCTTAGTGTGTGTCAAGTTGTTGTTATTGATTATTGTCCATTCCCCCTCTTTCTCTATCTAACTGAATTATTCAGTTATCAAGCAGCGTTTATGGTTCAACCTCACAAGCTTTCTCTGATTTTCATGCATTCAATTTTCTCTACGTATATTGATTATTCTCCCCCCTCCCCTTCCACCCCCACCCCCACCCCCTTCCTTCATTCCCAAAATAGCCAAATCAGTGGAGGGGGAGGGGATTAATCCAATAATTGAAGTTAAAATCATGGATTCTACGCTAGCAACATATCGACTGGACTCTTCCCACATCTAACAGTTTTGACATTTATGGCGTAGACAAGGATGGCCCACAAATTCAAGAGAATCAAAGAAGATGGAATAAGGAGACTTGAAACGACATTTAGGGTTGATAGTGGATAAGAAAGTGGGACGGGAAGGAAAAAAACGCGTCACAACTATTGAACTTTTTATCCGACTATCTTTCTAACACAGTCTGTCGGTATCTGTCTATCCCATCACTTTTTTTTTCTTTGCCATTTGTCTTGATTTCCAGTTAAGAGATCTTGGACTGAAGTAAGACATTCTCAACTGAAAATTGAACCTCTACTTTAAAGAAGAAATTACATATAAAATATTTAGTTTCGCATTCCCCAGTCCCATCCATCATGTATTTGTTATGTATTGTCAGTCATGCATTGACTGCGACAGAAAATGAAACTCTATCAAACTGATCAATGTGATTACTCTACAATAAAGAAGAAAACCGTTTCAGTGGCACTTTCTTTCTAATTCAAACCCAAGATAAAACAAATTCTTTCTGCAGGTCTGGTATTTCTACCTGACAGCGTTGGATATTTGGTCGGTACGAACTGCTTCGGCGTTGTTGCTAGAAGTATTGGAAGGTATGAGTAGCCTATATCTATTCAGGAATTCACGAATAAAAAAGAAATTTTTGCCAAAGTGTGACAGATATTTTATTCCTCCTGCTTGAGCTATTGTGTGCCTGACTATGCCAAGGCTTGTTATTATAAATAAAAATAAAACTCGGACTCCATGCATTATTTGACATCAAAATAAAATCGATTTAGAAATCATGTGTATTAGATGTCTCTGAACGTGACGTCCAGTTTCATAGTACAATTGGAATTTCTTAAGTATGCATTGCTGATTTCGCAATGTGAATAAGCTTAATTTCAAGGATGCTCTAAATTTATGTCCTCTTTATCTTGTATTTAATTTGAAAAAAAATGTTTAAAAACTTCTGTACAAATTGAAAAGAATATGCACGTCTTAACAACAATTTGCTGTTTCTCTAGTTCCTCCATCGGCTACAACTACAGTGAGCTGCGATCAACAAAAACATTGCCATTAAATGAAATACGGGTCGGTTATATTAAGAAATATCAATATACTTTGGGAATTCCTCTCATATGGTTGTATCTGTTTCTATGTAAGCTATCAGGGACAATTACTGCAAAAGCCCATTAGTAAGATATTTTCCTGCAGTGAATCAATGAGCAAAGAGTGTTTGCTCAATAAAACACGCCGCCAGAGATCTACATTTCGAAATGCTGAAAACTGAATTGCTTTAAGGGTTCTTTCACAATAAACAATTATTAAGCCATATTTTAAACGCAAAAAAGAAAGAGAAAAGCACTTTAGAATGATCGAGTGCATTCTGTTTCACTTTTTCTCTAGCCTTTGAAAAAGGCAGAACTGACGGAGGCTAGGAGTGAGGAAAAAGGAGCATGGTGGGAGGGAGTTAAAAAAAAACAACACAGAAATCTCATTTGGGAACAAGCCTCTCCTACTTTCGCTTCATTGATTATATTGGGAATAACCTTTCGGTGTGTTTTTTTCAGGTGGGTGGTCACCCTGTCATGTATGCTACTTATAGCCTTGTGCCAAATATGTGTAAGTATTCTGAATATTTCATAAATAGATAAATAGTAAGAGCTTATGAGCAGAAACTTAGCAGAAAGGAAATTCATGACTGAAAGAACAGTTTTGTTTTAGTGTGTGTTCAGTGACAACATTTTAGCGCTTGATTAAATGACAGGTCGTCTGGCAATGACCATGATCTATACTACTGTGAAAACTATTCCTACAGTATATAAATTAGAGAAATAATGAGTCTTTACTTTAATCTCTATCTCGTTTAATGTAAAGAAGAGTGACATCCACATCTAGATTTCAGAGCAGAAAAGGAAGATAATGTTTTTTTCAAGACAAGAAGAAAATATTTTTTTTTTAGATTAGAAGCTTTTTGTTTTTGTTTTTGTTTTATTTTGTTTTGTTTTTCTCATTTATATAAAAAAAATCCTTTATATTTCTTAAATGGTAAAAATGGGTCAGGGAGGGGCTCTGACACAAAATTTGCTGTTAAAATGTTATAGTTATGTTGAAATTAATACCACCCAGCTGAATCAGAATCGCGGTGGACAAAAATTGACTGTGCCTGTCCTGTTAAATTCTATGCTTTGGCGTGAAAAGAAAATCAAACTGAAAATTTCTTGCCACCACTTCATGAAGTGAGTTTAACCGTTTGAGACACTGGCTACGGTAGATGTCATATTCTGTCTTTAACAACCTCTGTGGAATGGTGAATAATAGTGAAAAAATATAAAACCTTGGAATACAGTTTTCTCTTAACTAATTTTCAATAGTGTTCAATATTTTATGAATTCAATGACATGGACAATCAGGGAAAATCTCTAAAATTTGGAAATGCATGGCGGACGTTCAAATTTAATGACATGCGAAAAGACTTCCTTTAACATCAAAACTTTCATCGTGTGACTAGTTTTACCAGGGCTCCACAAGATTATTACGAAAAATAAGAAATGATTGTGTTTCCTTCATGTTTTTTTTCGGCTCATTCACATTCTCCAGCTTCCATTCGCCACAGCGATTCCACAGCTGATTCTGCCGCATTTTGGACTGGGACTCGGACTAGGTGAGTCTAGGTGAGGATAAAACAAAGTAAGGTGTCTTCCGATAAGGATCAGGGACTTACTGAAATCCTTCATGCAGTGAAGATGTGTTCTCTTTCCTGTCTTTATGAAATCAGAATGTTATGAAATATTACACACATTGCAAGCCTATCAAATGTAAAATGTAATTTCTGTTCTGACTGGGACTTGTATTCCTGATCCTGCAAAGATTCAAAGTCAAAGGATCAATGTTCGCCTTTTCTGCTCAAGTATACTGTTAGGATTTCTGTTTTAGAATTATTCTTATTTCTTTCCCTCCAACCTTCCTTATTCCGATTTTCTCTTTTCTTTTGTTTTTCCTGCTCATAGAGGTCCATGAAGAATGTTAGATCTCCAATCTCGGTCCTTACATTTTCAAGTTTAAAACAGGTTCTGTCTACATTTTAGGAAACTCTCAAATTTTCGTATTTTTTAAGAAAGTTTTCTTCATGTTCTTTTATTGTCCACGTTGCAGGTGTGACAGATGCTGCCATTATGCCCTTGCTGGCTCTGCTAGTGGACACAAGACATGAAGCTTTCTACGGATGTGTTTACGCCATTGCACAACTGGCTGTCTGTTTAGCCTATGCCGTTGGTAAATTTAGTCTTCTTATCGAAATCATATCATTGACTCTTTAGGAAAGACAAAAAATAATGGCTTTCATTGCGATATTTGTTGTTGTTGGTGGTTGTTGTTGGTGGTTGTTGTTGTTGGTTGTTGTTGTTGGTTGGTGGTGGTTGTTGTTGTTGGTTGGTGGTGGTTGTTGTTGTTGTTGTTGGTTGGTGGTTGGTGGTGGTGGTTGGTGGTGGTGGTTGGTGGTTGTTGGTGGTTGTTGTTGGTGATTGTTGTTGGTGGTTGTTGTTGTTGGTTGGTGGTGGTGGTGGTGGTGGTTGTTGTTGTTGGTTGGTGGTGGTGGTGGTGGTGGTTGTTGTTGTTGGTTGGTAGTTGGTGGTGGTGGTTGGTGGTTGGTGGTGGTGGTTGGTGATGGTTGTTGTTGGTTGTTGTTGGTGGTTGTTGTTGGTGGTTGGTGGTGGTTGGTGGTTGTTGTTGGTGGTTGTTGGTTGTTGGTTGTTGTTGTTGTTGTTGTTCAGTTGCTTCCCAAGACTTTTAGGGTTTCTCTACATTAAACTACAAACTTTGGCCCGCTGAGTAAACTAAATGTGGTTCTAATGGTTCTATCTCTAAATTTTGCCTCAGCCTCTGATTATGCCAACGTATCCTTGCCCTTGTGCACATTTCTATAATCAAGCTTTTAGGGAGACAGTAGGCCTATATTCTAAATGTCATGCTCGAAATTGTTTGAGCAATTGCTTGATATTGCCCTGAATAGTAGAAGGAAAGAAATAGAGAAAATTTGAAAGCATGCAGATGATGAAAGTGTCCAGTCAATATGTCATTGCATTATATCAGAGACAGGATCTGTCTAGCTAGATGTGAAGCAGATTTTGTTGTTTTGTTGTTGTTGTTGTTTTCCATTATAGTATACTGTCATTCTCTTTCTCAGTCATGGCGGCAGCGATTAAAGTTGTCCATCATCTCCAGGGTCTTTTTAGTGGTATATTATTTACCTCTCCATCATGCTCATTATATCGTTTTCTTGTCTTTACCATAATTCTCTTCTTCCATCTTATTCTATCATATGTGGTGAGCTTGTGAAGAATGGGGTAATACTGGTTATTTTGACTGAAGTTCCTGCATGAAATCGCTTTCAATATTATTTACGTGTATTCTGTTAGGCCCGTCAGTAGCAGGCCTGATTGTAAGGGCGGTTGGATTCACATGGTGAGTACTTCAAGTAATGAGAACAAAAATATCACCGGCTTAATGTGTTATCACGGAAATCGATTGCAAAATGCTTACAATCTTCACTACACTTGGATAAGCGCTACATAATTGCCATTGTTTTATTTGGTATTGCGATTTCATTTTAGTAAATTCCTTTGGTGGTTTGGCTTTGTAAAAACCATGTATTAAGCTTATTTACTTTGGGTGTGAGATGTAAAGCCTGTTTATGTGCATTTGGTCACTCCTTGCCTTTCAATGTCAACAACAGTTACTGGTGGTTCATATTATTTTGTCCAGTTTGACTTAACAGATAAAAAACAGCATGCACGCCAATGAAAAGTGAGCGACGTACAGAAAATTTTTGGTCTTAAGATTTTTTTTAAATTTTCGCTTCAATCTTTAGTTGTGAATATAATTAATAACTATGTTGGTCCGCTTGATAAGGAGTCGTGTTTTTTTTTTTTCAGTTGGCTAAATTACTTCCCTTTGTACGTACAAGAAATATAGCATAGGCAGAGAGAGAGAAGGGGGAAAAAAGAAACTTTTCCTCTTTATTGAAACATATGAAGAAAAAGTTATGATAAAATTATCACGATAAGAAAGAAACATTTCCATCACCTAATGAATTTTTCAGAATTTTGTCGTTACCCGGGTCTCAGATACCAAAAGAAAAAGTGATTTTGTCCTTTACAATCCTCGTGTTACACCTCTTGAACCTGGCAAAGGAAAGCAATTTGGTTGACAGTCAAACCGATTCATTCTCTGTATATATGTGTGCTACGAGAATACAGTCCACTTTTGCTTCGTTTGTTCAATGGTGTTCTCTGTGTCAATTTTTTTGTAACAGAGCACAGCCAGTTTTGTCTTTTCTAGTGTTGTGTAAATGTAACAGCCATCCCTTGTTTATTTTTATGATTTTTATCCATGGAGTTTAATAGGAGCTGACTGTGGGTGTGGAGTGGGGGGGGGGGGGTTAAGAAGGGAGAAGGATGGTCACACAGGGAACAGAATCAAAGGGAAGAAGAGAAAAACATATTTTTTTTCGAGATGTATTTATTACTTCAAACAGCTTTCTGTCTTGTGTTGAAGAACAGGCTTCATACAATAAGCACAAATGAACAAGCTATCATTGACGAGGACTCCTTTAAACCGGTTTTAAATAGATGATTAATATTTCAGGTTAATGAGAGGCATGGCATTCATGAATATCCTATACTGCCCCTTGTGTTACATTCTGCACAAGGCTCCAACAGCACAGGAAGAAGACGTACGTTACCGTCCACGTAATTGTTATGTTTGTAGTCGTAAACGTCTTTGTTGGCAAGATGATCGATCAATTGATCGGCGTATTGATTGGTTGTTTGGTTGTTGATCTATTGGCTAGTTAACCCTGTACTGACTAGAGTGATATGTTTCAAAGACTTCGACGAATGACTTCAAATGACAAAATGTTAAGTGTTTTATTTAAGAAAATGATAATAATGGGACAAATCCTTACTGCAGATCAATAGAGATTTTTTGCATGCTGATATTCAGACAGCTGGGTTCTAAAAGGTTAATTGATTGCATGGTCGGTCGGTCGGTTGGTTGGTTGGTTGGTTGGTTGGTTGGTTCTTGGTTGAATGGTTGGGTGGTTCTTGGTTGGATGGTTGGTTGATTGGTTGGTCGGTCGGTTGGTTGGTTGGTTGGTTGGTTGGTTGGTTGGTTGGTTCTTTGGTTGGTTGGTTGGTTGGTTGGTTGGTTGGTCGGGCGTTTGGTGGATGATGGTGAAGCAATAGATCAGGTGATCACTTTGTAAGTCTATTAAGCAAAGGACCAAACTGTGAAACAATCGGCTGGCTAACAATTAGCTGTTTGGTGATTGAGTGCATAGCTGCTTGGTTATTTGCATGCTTAATTTTTAGTGGTACTTTTTCCTTGTCTGTCAAACAATGCATTTCAATTATGTGTACATTGCAATTTACGTAAAATATATCTTTTTATTGTACTCTACTTAACATTTTGCTTAAGCGAATCTCTACAATTGGATTAATAGTAAATTCATTATGTTAAATTGGATTATGCAACCACTACTAAAGAGCAATTTTCTTTGAACAGATTCCCCTGAATAAACGATCAACCGAACTCAGTCACTACATGTCGGACAGTAAACAAGAGATAGATGAGGCGGATTTTTCCTACGGCCGTCTCAGTGAAGATGACGACTGATTGAATTTTAACTGTAATCATCGATCAGATCAATAAAGAAACAGAAAACGGCGTGAATCATACTGGACACTGGAGCCCTTTTTCATTGTTTGTTTGGTCGTTTGGGGAGAAGGGGGATTGCGGCGGGAGGGTGGAGGGAGGGGGGAGGAGGGAAGCGAGATTGCGGCAGGGACCGGAGGGGGGGAGAGGGGGGGGTCATGACAGGCAAAAAATGCACTGAATACCAAAGTCACTGGCATTTAAAATATCTAATTTAAAATATCTAAAAACGAGATTTGTATTGTTGTTGTTGTTGATGTTGTTGTTGTTGTTGTTCTTCTTCTTCTTCTTCTTCTTCTTCCTTCTTCTTCTTCTTCTTCTTCTTCATCATCATCATCATGATCACCATCTTCTTCTTCTTCTTCTTCTTCTTTTTCTGTTTCTTCTTCTTCTTCTTTTTTTCTTCTTCTTCTCCTTGTTCTTCTTCTCCTTCTTCTTCCTCTTCTTCTTCTTCTTCTTCTTCTTCTTCTTTTTTCTGTTTCTCCTTCTTCTTCTTCTTCTTTTTTCTTCTTCTCCTCCTTCTTCTTCTTCTCCTTCTTCTTCTCTTCTTCTTCTTCTTTCTTTTCTTCCTTTCGCTGCTATTTTTCTTTGTTTTCCTCTTTTTTTTATCTGCATGTCATCACTATCTTCATTTTCTTTATCTTCTTCCACATTTTCGTCCTCTTCCTTGTTTTCTCTTTCATCATCATCATCATTATCATCATTTTATAAAAATGTTTTTAAAACAGGCAACTGTCTAACCGGCAACTAATCAATGCATTAAACAAAAGCAAACAACAATATGACGGTCTTGATAGTAGATATTGAACACAGTAGTATCATTTGCCACATTTTCGAGCCCAGTTGGCACTTCGTCAGGGCAATCATCATCATCATGATCATCATCATCATCATGATCATCATCATCACCGTCGTCAGCATTTCACTCTGAAATATTTTGAAAAACTGTATTACCATTATCATTACTATTTTATAACATTTAAGAAGATTGCTCACCGGCAACTTATTAAACATTTTTTAAAAAAGCAAATAACTTATCAAGAACTTGATGTTGATGTTGATACTTTGCAAATTTCCTAGTCAACATAACTCTTCTTCAGGGCACCCATGTCTGTTAAATCATCATTATTATATACATATCATTCCTATCTTCTGTTTCTTCCTTCTCCTCCTCTTCCTCCTCTCTTTCTTCTCCTTTCGTGTTTTTTTTCTCCCTCATATTCCTTTCCGTCTCCCATATTATGATGATAGTTATGATCTTAAGACAACTGAAATCAAGCTATCTTTAAAGTACAAAAATAATTAACATGACAAAGTGTACAGCGGAGAACAATACAAATGTTAACGACAACAAAACCGATGAATAATTCATTGCTGCAGCAGTAAAAATGCCCATAGGTAAAGGCCATAGACTGAAATCAATACAACCAACGAAAAACCCTTTGAAAGATAGGAAACCATGCACTAAACACAGCTTTTCATTGATTTTGGTTGAGAAAGGAACAAAGGAATCGATAGAGATCACAGATGTGAAACTGCAACGTTAGATAAGCAACGTTGCTGAATCAGTGGAATCAGTCTCTTGCCGCAGCATAGTTATTGTGTCAATGGATGTGAAACAAAAATAGAATAAAACAGTTTTGTACTGTCCGTCCTTGTGACTATTATGATCTGACACATGGTTGTTATATGAAAAGCTTCAAATAATTATTAGATATTCTATTTCTTCACAGATGAATTTGTTAAATTTATTTGTTGTCACACCTTCATCCTAGCTACAGATTAGTTCTAAAGAAACACGTCTTCGTTTGGCTCTTGGCGATATTTCAATCGATCAGCACTAGCTCAGGTTGGCTGAAAATGAAATAAAATTATTGGGTCAATAAGACAAACATTCGAAAAGACAACATTCTATAATTCTGAACATTTGTCACTCCCCATGGCAATACAGCTTCAGAAAAAAACATCATTCTACAACGGTATTTGACTGTATTACTACCTCATCTCAAACTGAAACCCAAATTAAGCTAATCGTCGTTTAAGCAACAACATAAGTGTATGTACGCATCTTTCATGACACAAATTTTAAACAAATGGCAAGGGAAAAAAAGAAAAAAAAAAACAAGCAGAATTAATAAATAATCCAACAAACTGAGGCCCGAAACTGATATTAAACTTTATTCATTCCTAGTTGGTCTGCCATTGTGGGCCAGCACTATCCAGAAAGTTTAGACTTGAAATGCACATGTTTTTGGCCATTGGGAACACACATTTACCTTGTAATAGATAGATAGATAGATAGATAGATAGATAGATAGATAGATAGATAGATAGATAGATAGATAGATAGATAGA